>CM051019.1:24912985-24953908 GCA_027704905.1 Muraenolepis orangiensis
TTCAATCAACTCTGTCAGACGGGTGTCTCTTGTGGTCTCCAGGATCTTGCTGAGGAGACGTCTGTGGTTGACTGTGTCATAGGCAGCTGAGAGGTCGACAAACACCACACCAGTTACCATCCCTTCCTCATACCCGTCTTCGATGTACTGGGTGAGGTTGAGTACTTGGCTAGTTGTCGACTTGCCAGGGCAGAAACCTGCTTGTTCAGGGATGAGGTGTTCGTCAACAAAGGTACCAATTCTGTTGAGGATCAGACGTTCAAAGAGCTTGTAGGTGTGGCTCAAAAGTGAGATTGGTCTGAAGTTCTTGGGAGCAGATGGATCTTTCCCAGGTTTCAGCAGTGCTATAATGTGGGCTTTCTTCCAGATGTTAGGGAGCTTGTGTGTTGTTAAGCACTCATTGTAGAGCTGTAGAAGCCACGTCTTTGCCTTGTGACCGAAGTGCTTGATCTGTTCCGTTGCGATATTATCCAGTCCAATTGCCTTTCCTGGTTTGAGGATAGAGATTCCCCCTTCCAGCTCTTCCAGTTTTTTGACATGTCTGTGGACTCTATAAGAGCATTCCAGGTCTTGCTTCGCTCTTGGGCAATGCTTTCCATCACCTTCTCGCCTTGGGCAGTTGTTTCATCTGAGAAGGGATCTGCTTCAAACATGCTGACGTAGTTGTCATAGAGTCCTGCACAGTCCTTTGAAAGTCCTGGTATATATTCAACTCTACAGCCTCGTGGGATATGTTTCCGAGCAGTTTTCAGCACCAGGTTAGCAAATTGGTCGTAGTTCTTGCTAACTGGTATTATATTTTTGATCTTTTCTTCCAGCTCGTTGGTGAAACCTTTCCAGTCTGCTTTCTTGTAGTTGAAGCGCCTTTTAAAGGGCACGATGGTTGGGGCTACAGCCGCATTGATTAGGATCCCAATGGGACGGTGTTGGCTTGATGGAATAGGGTCCAGCACAGTCTTTTTACACAGTCCAGCGATGTTAAGGGGCCTCCATAAACCAGACCATAAACAGACCCCCCCGCCCTTTCCACGTATTACTGTCTCTTTCTGTGTTTGCCAGAATCCAATTTACAACCAAAGTCATGAGTGCCTTGGTTTAGGGGCCTCCATAAACCAAGGCACTCATGACTTTGGTTGTAAATTGGATTCGGGCAAACACAGAAAGAGACAGTAATACGTGGAAAGGGCGGGGGGTCTGTCTTCCTGCTGGTCAGCTGGACTCACCTGGTCCTCCAGGGTGCTGGACTCACCTGGTCCTCCTGGGTGCTGGACTCACCTGGTCCCACAGGGTTTCAAGGGAGGCACAGAGAAACTAATTCCCTAGAATAAGTTACCAATTGGTTTTATGTTTTTGAACAAATACATGTTGAATGAAAAGTGTAAATTAAAATCGAAATGGAGAGTTGTCTCACTCCAGCAGTGTCACGGCGTAATAATTAGTGAAATAATTAATCTCATGAATCTGCTAAAGATGTGATAAAGATCACAAGTTGTCACAGAACTGTTCTGATTCCACATGTCTTTGTTTTTGACTTTGCTCTGTCCTTGGTTTTAATCCACACGGTTACTCTGATATGACTTGGTAGTGGAAGTCCTTGTGGTCAAGGAACGTGTGTTTGAAACCTGACGATGTAACATCTATAACCAACAATCGTATCTTGAACTCATCCTACATTGTTCAGTTTTAACTGTAAACATGAGTTCAATTATGTTAACATTTGAAGATCAGTAACTTATACAAGATAACAAAAATATATCTTGTCTAAACGATATCTTCAGGCATATTAGTTGTAAAGAGTGATGAAGATACTAATTCTGTGTTTCTCTTTGTTCTTGCTTCTAATCCACACGGAGCCACAGGCACAACTAACACAAGCACATCCAACCCGACCGTAGCCGACCACACAGTGAAAGGTATGTCTTCTCTAACTTGCTTTGGGCTGTGTTGTGTCTGTCTATCAGTGATACCGTGTGGACATATAATCATAAATCATCAACATCGTAAAATCGTCTGAAGTTATGTGTTGTAAGTCACCCTATGGCGAGGGTCACACTTCCTACTTCTGGTTGACAGCCACAGAGGGACTGGGGACGGACGTTATTAACCACAAGTTGCAACATATCTGCAAAACTAGTTTGCATTAGAATGTAGTTGAAAAGAGGAAGAGTTTTAGAAGTGTGGTTTTAGAGGTGGAATCTGCATGAGACCAACAAAACATCCATGTAGTTTAATATTGTCTTATATTTAAGAGGTTTTTTGTTATTGTGGTTGAAATATATATATATATATATATATATATATATATATATATATATATATATATATATATATATGTAAATTGTGACAGAGTAGAGATTTTTATAAAATATTTAAAAATTCAACATGTAGGTGAGCTTTGGTGGCATGAGTCACAGTTGCCATGGAAATATGTCTTAATAATGTCGTGCATTCACCCACTCACACGCATCCACCAACTCACATGCATCCTCCCACTCACACGCATTCACCCACTCACACACATTCACCCACTCACACGGATCTACCCACTCACACACATTCACCCACTCACATGCATTCACACACTCACACGCATCAACCAACTCACATGCATTCACCCACTCACACTCATTCACCCACTAATGCGCATCCACCCACTCACACACACCCACCCACTCACACGCATTCATCCACTCATATGCATTCATCCACTCACATGCATTCATCCACTCACACTCAATCATAGTTTTGATCTCTTCAGACGTCAGGAGAGTCCCAGGTTGCTGCTAGCTGCCTTGTGTGATACGAGTCAATCGTTTCCCTGCTAATTGTCCAGCTTGTCTTAATTTGTTGGTCTCGTAGACTATGTTCATTTTGGGAGAAAAGTACTCACTCAGTTTGTCTTTTGCACGTGTAGATTAGATTAGATTAGAATAGATTAGATTTAAATGTATTGTCATTGCAGCACAAGTACAGTACTGTGAAAATAATTTAGCATCTAACCAGAGTGCAAATGTTATCATTTACAGTTTAAATTTACAGTTCAAATTGACAGGGGGGGCAGCAGTGGGGGGGGGGGGCAGCAGTGGCGGCAGCAGAGGGGGGGGGGGCAGCAGAGGGGGGGGGGGCAGCAGTGGCGGCAGCAGAGGGGGGGGGGCAGCAGTGGCGGCAGCAGAGGGGGGGGGGGCAGAGGTGCAGCAGCAGGGGGGGAGTCTAGTAACCAGTTACTAACTGAGGGGTTGATGTCAAGGTTCTTGGTTTTCATGAGGTCACCAAGTTTGTTGTTGTCATGCAGGGAACGGTGGTAATGCAGCGGCCATGGTTGGAGAAAATGAGTTGAATCCTCGTCACCAGTGTAAAGTTCTGCAGCATTTAGACACCATTTCCAACACATATAGTGCCTGTTATGAGGAGTGTGTCCTGGTCGTAAAGTTCAGGCCTTTGGGGGAGGGGCCTATGAAGCCCCTTGAGACTGTAACTGTGATTAAGGGCTGGGCCCAATGGCTGTGTCCCAAATCACTCTCTACTCACTAGTGCACTAGATAGTCAGTAGTATATGTATAGTGCACTATAGTGAGTTTGCAATTGTGTAGTGCTGTCCAAATTTATAGTGAGAATAATTATACCCGATATAGTGCACTCATCGTATCTCACAATGCATCGTGAAAAGTAGCGTACAACCGATGGTCACTAACCGAGCATATATCCCATCATGCTTTGGGCTAAAAGAAAAACACAGACGGACAAGAAGGGGCATCCATCGACGTAGATCTGACATGTTAAATTACATCATTAACAGAGACTACAGTAGTGTCCCAAAGTGTTTTAACTATATAGTCTTATACATTGAACTCCCTAGAGAGGGATTAGGTAGTAGGGAATGAGGGAAGGATTTAGGACGCCTATGAGAATTCATCTCATCTGCTCAGCGGCCATATTGGTTTGTTGAGTGGGGAAGCCTTCTAGGAATCTTCAGGGAAACCATGACAACTGTACAACTGTACCATAACTGCTGCCTGGGTGGGGAAACTGAACAGAGAACCACAACAAAAGAATGCATCCACTTGTTACGGTTTCCAAAGGTTGTAGAAGGGTAAACCGATATGGCCGCTGGATGAACAATGTCTACGCTGGTTGTGTGTAACTGCTGATAGAAAGGTGATTGTTTTGTCATACGTCTCACGTTTAACTTGTGTTTTCCACCACGTCAGGACCAAGCGGGCCCTGGTGAATCGGGTGAATTCTAGTTATGTTACAGTTAATGCTGTTGGGTTTTTATCGTTTTCTTCCTGTTCTGCATAATACCATCTACACTCTGTTCTCTCTATGCATGTACACATTTAAGATATTTATATCTCCAAAATATGTTTTGGAGATATATTGGTTTCATTATTTAAGATTATTAGTTATTTGAATTGTCCAATATATAATTTCAATATAATTGTTTCCTCCTTTCCTCCCAATTCCCATTCTTGTCTACATTTATATAAATAAAAAGATAATAATACAATACTATTCACCCTGTCGCATTATGTATTTATTTATTCATGAAAAACTTAATTGAACTGGTGCTACATGACCAGAGAACAACAGTTAGAACAACAGCCCTAGAGAACTGGTGCTACATGACCAGAGAACAACAGTTAGAACAACAGCCCTAGAGAACTGGTGCTACATGACCAGAGAACAACAGTTAGAACTACAGCCCTAGAGAACTGGTGCTACATGACCAGAGAACAACAGTTAGAACTACAGCCCTAGAGAATCGGTGCTACATGACCAGAGAACAACAGTTAGAACAACAGCCCTAGAGAACTGGTGCTACATGACCAGAGAACAACAGTTAGAACAACAGCCTTAGAGAACTGGTGCTACATGACCAGAGAACAACAGTCAGAACAACAGCCCTAGAGAACTGGTGCTACATGACCAGAGAACAACAGTTGGAACAACAGCCCTAGAGAACTGGTGCTACATGACCAGAGAACAACAGTTAGAACAACAGCCCTAGAGAACTGGTGCTACATGACCAGAGATCAACAGTTTGAACAACTCCTATTAGCAGCCTCTAGTGACTTGAGTCGTAGCTTCAGTTATAGCTTTATCATGTTCAGATGACTGCTGCCGTCTGAGGAACTTTGTAGTTCATTTTTAATTTAGCAAATATGTAGAATATATCTACATATCATATAAATATCTTATCATTCTCATTCATTACAGTCAGTCTGTATGGATGGACACTTTCATAGTCAGTTAGTCCGTTACTGTATATGTTATTTATCCAGCCCATCACCTCACCTTTAAAGTGGAAAGCCAGTCAAGTCAAGTCAAGTCAATAGTATTTGTGTAGTCCTTAATCCCAGTTCCAGTCTCAAAGGGCTTCACAGACCACATGTTTACAACACCCATCAAACCCCTATCCCCCCTGAGGGCAAGAAACAACTCTCTTAAATGATTTGCCATTAAGCGTCTGTATTTCAATGATCACTGATGACAACACTAGGAAATGTTTTGATATGCCCAAATATGTCCATCTAATGGACCGCGTGTGTGTGTGTGTGTGTGTGTGTGTGTCTGTGTGTGTGTGTGTGTGTGTGTGTGTGTGTGTCTCTACCAGATCAACTCTCCTGTGAAAAGAGAGTAGAGTACAGGTTTGAGGAAGTGACAGAGTGCTCTCTGAAAGAAGCCTTCTCTCCACAGTGAGCAGTAGTTGGAGTTACCAGACAGACAGATACATATAGAGAGACAGACACACAGACATAAAGTGTGAGACAGACAGACAGACAGACAGATAGATAGATAGATAGATAGATAGATAGATAGATAGATAGATAGATAGATAGATAGATAGATAGATAGATAGATAGATAGATAGATAGATAGATAGATAGATAGATAGATAGATAGATAGATAGATAGATAGATAGATAGATAGATAGAAATGTCCAGTTCCAAGTCATGCAAAGGTAAGAACAACTTTAAATATACTAATGCTAATTCATGTTCCCTTATTGTAAATTGTTACCCATTACATAGCTGAACGCTCTCTTTCTCACAGATCAACTTAAAAACAAAGAGGAATGTCTCAAAGTACCTTACTCTAAGTATGGAAATACAACTACAGAGGTCAGAGCTGGAGGTTGTGTCTCTCTACCGTGTGGTCGGGCTCAAAATGACTGTTCCTCAGTTAACTGGCTGTTAAGTAAGTTAACAAAGAATAAAAGTCTAAAACATTGGTTGATAGAGGGAACGTTACCAATGACCCTGTGAAGAGACTATGTGTTACAGAGGAGTGTTCTCTGGTCATAAAGAAGATGGGTCAGAAAGATGGAGGTGGTTACATGTGTAGACAGAACTCATCATCAGAACAATACAACAATACGGCACGGTATGACCTACAACTTAACTTAAGTAAGTATTTATATTTGAATCTATGTACCTAAATGTACACTTTGGGGTTCAAATCATTGAACCCAAAAGTATTGTTATTTTCCAAAATTATAAAAAGTGTAAAAAGGTATTACTATATTTCAATCTTAAAAAAAGGTGGATGGGGGGGGGGTCTGTCTTCCTGCTGGTAAGCTGGACTCACCTGGTCCTCCCGGGTGCTGGACTCACCTGGTCCTCCTGGGTGCTGGACTCACCTGGTCCTCCCGGGTGCTGGACTCACCTGGTCCTCCCGGGTGCTGGACTCACCTGGTCCTCCCGGGTGCTGGACTCACCTGGTCCTCCTGGGTGCTGGACTCACCTGGTCCTCCCGGGTGCTGGACTCACCTGGTCCCACAGGGTTTCAAGGGAGGCGCAGAGAAACTAATTCCCCAGAATTAGTGAACAATTGGTTTTCTGTTTTTGAACAAATAAATTTTGAATGAATTAAAAAGCGTAAATTAAAAGCAAAATGGAGAGTTTTCTCACTCCAGCAGTATCACGGCGTAATAATTAGTGAAATAATCTCATGAATCTGCTAAAGATGTGATAAAGATCACAAGTTGTTACAGTACTGTACTGATTCCACGTGTCTTTGTTTTGGCCTTTGCTCTGTCCTTGGTTTTAATCCACACGGAGCAGCAGGCCCAACTCACACAAGCACGTCTAAACCAAGCACAACTGTACCGAAAGGTATTTCATTTCTGTCTTATGAAGCCGTGTTTCAAAATGTGGTCTTTATCAATCCACTGTTACTCTGATATGACTTGGTAGTGGAAGTCCTTGTGGTCAAGGAACGTGTGTTTGAAACCTGACAATCTAACATCTATAACCAACCAACAAACGTAGGATGAAATCATCCCACATTCTTCAGTTTTAACTGTAAACATGAGCTCAATTATGTTAACATTTGAAGATGGTTTGTTTTGTTCTGACTTCACTTTTAGACATGAACTTAGTTATTAACTAATACAAGATAAAAAAGATCTCTAGATCTTGTCCAAAATGATATATTCAGTCATATTTGTTGTAAAGAGTGATGAAGATACTAATTCTGTGTTTCTCTTTGTTCTGTCCTTGCTTCTAATCCACACGGAGCCACAGGCACAACTAACACAAGCACATCCAACCCGACCGTAGCCGACCACACAGTGAAAGGTATGTCTTCTCTAACTTGCTTTGGGCTGTGTTGTGTTCCAAATGGAACCTTTCTGTCCGTCTATACCGTGTGGACTTATAATCATAAATCATCAACGTCGTTAAATCGTCCAAAGTTATGTGTTGTAACCTCTATGGTGAGCTTCTCACTTCCTACATCTGGTTGACAGCCACAGAGGGACTGGGGACGGACGTTATTAACCACAAGTTGCAACAAATCTGCAAAACTAGTTTGCATTAGATGTAGATATAATTCTGTTATCATTTAGTTAAAATGATAACATAATTTTTACTTATAGGCATCCATCCACTCACACTTATTCTCCCACTCAGACACATTCACCCATTCACACACATTCACCTACTCACATGCATTCTCGCACTCAACCGCATTCACCCACTCACACACATCCACCCAATCACACTCTTTTACACACAATTACCCACTCACATGCATTCACCCACTCACTCGCTTAAACCCACTCACACATCCACCCACTCTCACGCGTTCACCGACTCACATGCATTCACTCACTCACACCCATGCACCCAGTCACACAAATTCACCCACTCACACACATCCACCCACTCACACACATTCACACACTCACACTTATTCACCCACTCAGACACATTCACCCACTCACACGCGTTCACCCACTCACACCATCCACCCACTCACACTTATCAACCCACTCACAAGCATTCACACACTCACACGCATTCACACACTCACAGACATCCACCCACTCACAGACACATTCACAAACTCACATATATCCACCCACTCACAGACATCCACCCACTCACAAACATTCACACACTCACACGCATCCACACACACACGCATTCACCAACTAAAAAGCATTCACCCACTCACACTCATCCACCCACTCACAGGCATTATCCACTCACACGCATCTACCCACTCACACTTATTCACCCACTCACACGCATTAAACCCATTCACACACAATCACCTACTCACATGCATTCCTCCACTCACACTTATTCACCCACTCACACGCATTCACCCACTTACACGCTTTCACTGACTCACACTATCCACCCACTCACACGCATTCACCGACTCACATGCATTCACTCACTCACACGCCTTCACCCTGTTACTCTGATATGACTTGGTAGTGTGTTTGCAACCAGACGATCTAACAGTATTCACCCTCAAACGTAGGATGAAATCATCCCACATGGTTCAGTTTGAACTGTGAACATAAGTTCAATTATGTTAACATTTTTAAGATGTTTTGTTTTGTTCTGAGTTCAATTTTAGACATGCACCCACTCACACACATTCACCAACTCACACGCATTCACCCAATCATTCACATGCCGACAATGGTGTCAACCACGCAAGGGAACAGCCCGCGGGTCCCGTTAGGGTGAGGTCAGGTCAGGTCAGGAACCTCAACACTTCACTAGCAGCAGCCAGGGATTCAACCACATGACCGCCTCTCTTCCCCCTGAGCCTCCGGCGCCGCCCTTCACAGAACTCCTTCACTTAACTGAAACTCCCTCTGTGTTGCAGCTACAGGGCCGTTAGCCCTGGGCGTGGCGGTAGGCACAGCGGTCTTGCTGACCGTTGCCCTTGTACTGTACTGATTCCACGTGTCTTTGTTTTGGCCTTTGCTCTGTCCTTGGTTTTAATCCACACGGAGCAGCAGGCCCAACTTACACAAGCACGTCTAAACCAAGCACAACTGTACCGAAAGGTATTTAATTTCTGTCTTGCGAAGCCGTGTTTCAAAATGTCGTCTTTATCAATCCACTGTTACTCTGATATGACGTGGTAGTGAAGTCCTTGTGGTCAAGGAACCTGTGTTTGAAACCTGACGATCTAACATCTATCACCAACAAACGTAGGATGAAATCATCCTCCTGTTCAGTTTTAATTAAACATGAGCTCAATTATGTTACATTGAGATGTTTTTTTGTTCTGAGTTCGCTTTTAGACATGAACTTAGTTATAATCAGTAACTTATACAAGATAAAAATATCTCTACATCTTGTCCAAACGATATCTTCAGTCATATTTGTTGTAAAGAGTGATGAAGATACTAATTCTGTGTTTCTCTTTGTTCTGTCCTTGCTTCTAATCCACACGGAGCCACAGGCACAACTAACACAAGCACATCCAACCCGACCGTAGCCGACCACACAGTGAAAGGTATGTCTTCTCTAACTTGCTTTGGGCTGTGTTGTGTTCCAAATGGAACCTTTCTGTCCCTCTATCAGTGATACCGTGTGGACTTATAATCATAAATCATCAACATCATAATATCGTCTAAAGTTATGTGTTGTAACACCTATGGTGAGCGTCACACTTCCTACTTCTGGTTGACAGCCACAGAGGGACTGGGGACGGACGTTATCAACCACAAGTTGAAACAAATCTGAAAAACACATATCCACCCACTCACACAAATTCACCCGCTCACACTTATTCACCCACTCAGACACATTCACCCACTCACACGCGTTCCCCAACTCAAACCATCCACCCACTCACACGCATTCATCCACTCACACACATTCACCTACTCATACGCATCTACCCACTCACACTTATTCACCCACTCAGACACATTCACCCATTCACACACATTCACCTACTCACATGCATTCTCGCACTCAACCGCATTCACCCACTCACACGCATTCACCTACTCACACGCATTCACACACTCACATGCATCCACCCAATCACACGTATTTAAACACAAATAACCACTCACACGCATTCACCCACTCACACGCTTTCACCCACTCACACGCATTCACCCACTCTCACGCATTCACCGACTCACATGCATTCACTCACTCACACCCATGCACCCAGTCACATGAATTCACCCACTCACACATATTCAACCACTGACACACATTCAACCACTCACACACATCCACATCTCTCATCTAGGTCGTCCACAGACGAGCCTGCTGCCGGAGCTTCCAATCTTTTCGGTCCTCCATACATCCGGCTAGCTCCCCGGAGCTCTCCACACCCGCATCCTTCCTCAGTATGTCCACATACGTCGGCGTGGGACGTCCTCTAAGTCGGTGCCCGTGTGTTGGCTCCCAGAGTACTAGTTTGCTAGCTGGGAGTTCTTGGTTTCTGTGGCAGTGACCTGCAAGCTTCATCCTTCTCGATGCTACTTTGTCACTTAGCCTTGGTAGCCCCCCGTACAGATGCTTGTTGGTAACATGCTCGTTCTGGGTAATGCTCAGTACAACACGCAGCATTCTGGTGTAGCACCCATCCAGAGACTTCTGTAGAGTGGGCTTCAGGGTCCAGGATTCACAGCCATACAGGAGAACAGACTCCACGGTTGCCTGGAAGAAGCTCAGCCTGATATGTCGAGGGAGATTTGATTTCCACACACTTGTCATTCCATTTAGGGCCCTCCATGCCAGCGCTTTCCTTACCCTGAGGTCCTGTTCCGTTGAGTTGACCCAGGAACCCAGGTACTTAAAGTCGCTGACCTCTGTCAGCACATTGCCTCCTGCTGTCTTGAGAGATGTGTGGTCCAGGGGGATGTTGTAGGTGATTCAGATTCAGATTCAGATTCAGATTACTTTATTAATCCCGAGGGAAATTAAGGTGCAACAGTTGACACAGGGGGAATAAATGCACACACAAAAAATACTAATACCTAAGCTAAAAAAAACAAAACAACTAACTGAATAAAAATTGTATAAACAAAAATATATTTAAATGAAATCTAAATGTATTGATAAATGAAGATAAATTTACAGTATTATTACAGTAATACGTAGGTATATACAATACACAACAATACGTATAGTGCAAATTGGCAGAATAATATATTAATAAATAACTCAACTGAAAAGTGACATGTGTAAAGTGAAAAGTGAATTTGAAGAGTGATTTACAGTGCGTTGACCAAAAAATTATAATAAAAATAAAAATAAGTACGTTGGCCTCAGGTCACTGAGTCTCCACTGTCCCTCTCACGACCCGAGGTAGATGAGTTAAAGAGTCTAATGGCCACAGGAAGAAAGGACTTCCTATGGCGTTCTGTGGTGCACCTGGCTGGAATGAGTCTGTTGCTAAAGGTGCTTCTATATGAGGTCAGCACCTGATGGAGAGGGTGAGAGTTGTTGTCAAGGATACTACGCAGCTTGCGCAGCATCCTTCTCTCAGACACCACCAACAAGGAGTCCAGCTGGACCCCCAGGACAGCGCCAGCCTTCCTGACAATCCTGCTGATCTTGTTGGCGTCTGCTGATCTCAACCTGCTTCCCCAGCACACGACACCGGAGAAGATGGCACTGGCTACCACCGACTGGTAGAACACATTCAGCATCTTGTTGCAAACGTTGAAGGACCGGAGCCTCCGCAGGAAGTAGAGACGGCTCTGGCCCTTCTTGTAAACAGCCTCAGAGTTCTTGGCCCAGACCAGTTTATTGTCCAGATGAACTCCCAGGTATTTATATTCCTGGACATCTTCAGCGGACACACCCTTGATGGAAATGGGTGTGGGTGTGGATTTCCTCCTGCGGAAGTCCACCACCATCTCCTTCGTCTTGTCAGTGTTGAGCTGCATATGGTTCAGTTCACACCACTCAACGAAGGAGTCCACGACGCCCCTGTACTCCTCATCGTTTCCCTCGCTGACACAACCAACAACTGCAGAGTCGTCCGAGAACTTCTGCAGATGGCAGGACACAGAGTTGTACTGGAAGTCTGAGGTGTAAAGGGTGAACAGGAATGGGGAAAGAACAGTTCCCTGTGGAGCACCAGTGCTGCTGACCACAGTGTCAGACACACAGTCCTGCAGTCTGACAAACTGTGGACGACCCGTCAAATAGTCAGTAATCCAGGACACCAGGGAAGAGTCCACCTTCATCGCCGTCAGCTTACTTCCCAGCAGGGCAGGCCGGATGGTGTTGAACGCACTGGAGAAGTCGAAAAACATGATTCTCACAGTGCTCCCGGGTCTGTCCAAGTGGGCGTAGGCACGATGAAGCAGGAAGATGATGGCGTCCTCCACTCCCAGTTTCGGCTGGTAGGCAAACTGAAGAGGGTCCAGCGATGATCTGACCAGGGG
The DNA here is from genome assembly GCA_027704905.1 of Muraenolepis orangiensis. NCBI lineage: Eukaryota > Metazoa > Chordata > Actinopteri > Gadiformes > Muraenolepididae > Muraenolepis > Muraenolepis orangiensis. Next base: position 24,925,660 of record CM051019.1, read on the forward strand.
CCGAAGAAGCGTCAGGACCAGCCTCTCAAAGGATTTCGCCACGTGGGACGTCAGCGCCACCGGTCTGTAGTCGTTTGAGGTGCTGGGACGTGCCTTCTTCGGAACCGGCACCAGGCAGGATGTCTTCCACAGCACAGGGACCCTCTCCAGTCTCATGCTCAGGTTGAAGATGTACTGCAGGACTCCACTCAGCTGGGCAGCACATGTTTTGAGGACCCTCGGGCTGACGCCGTCAGGACCTGCAGCCTTGTCTGGATGGAGCCTGCACAGCACTTTCCTCACCTGCTCAGCTGTGAAGGTATGTGTGCCGTGTGTGGGGGCAGGAAGAGTCACTGTTGTGTTGATGGGGGAGGGGTGAGGTAGTGGTGGTGGGGGAGAGAGAACAGGTATGTTGATGCTGGAGAGGGACGGTGGGGGAGGGGGGACAGCAGGGCTGGGGGGCTGGAGGGGAATGGTTGTAGAGGGGCTGGGGGAGGGGGGGTAGACCGGAGCCCACTCATTGAATCTATTGAAAAACAAATTCAACTCGTTGGCCCGATCAGGACCCCCCCCTATTGTCTGGCTACCAGGTTGTTTGTAGCCAGTGATGCTCCTCATGCCACTCCACACTGCTGAAGTTTGTGCTCCAGCTTCCTCCTGTAGTTGTCTTTGCCCTGCTGGATCCTCTCCTTCAGCTCCCTCTGAACCCGCCTCATCTGCTCCCTATCCCCATCTCTGAAGGCCCTCTTCTTCTCATTGAGCAGGACCTTGATGTCTCGGGTGACCCATGGCTTGTTGTTGGGGAAACAGCGTACAGTCTCTATGGGAACAACATTATCCACACAGAAGTTGATGTACCCTGTTATACATTCCGTGAGATCATCAAGGTCCTCTCCATGCAAATCACAGAGGAAATCCCAGTCTGTTGACTCAAAGCAGCCCCGCAAGTCCTCATCGGCCTCCTGTGACCATCTCCTCACAGTCCTTGTGGTCACAGGCAGCCGCTGTACTAGAGGCCTATACAGGGGCTGGAGGTGGATGAGGTTGTGGTCTGACCTTCCAAGAGGAGGAAGGGCAGTGGCGCTGTATGCCTCCTTAACATTGGCATACAGCAGGTCCAGTGTCTTGTTTTCCCTGGTGGGACAGTCCACAAACTGCTTGAAGGTGGGCAGTGTTGCAGCCAGAGTCACGTGGTTGAAGTCCCCAGATATCGCGATGAATGTTTCAGGGTGCTGTGTCTGAAGTCTCGCGACGACGGAATGGGTGACGTCACACGCGAGCGCCGCGTTTGCCGACGGTGGAATGTAAACAATAACAAGAAGCAAATGGGAGAACTCACGCGGCAGATAGTATGGCCGCAGACTCACGGCCAGCAGTTCAATGTCCGGGCTACACACACGTTCCTTCACAGTAACATGTCCAGGGTTACACCACTTGTTGTTAACGAGAATAGCAAGTCCCCCACCTTTCCTCTTGCCACTCTCTCGGTGCGTCCTGTCCGCCCGGACGGTTAGAAAGTCGTCCACGGTAACATTGGAGTCCGGGGTGTCCTCGTTGAGCCACGTCTCCGTGAAACAAAGCACGCTGCTCTCCCGGTACACCCGCTGGGTCATCACCAGGCCCGCTAGCTCGTCCATCTTATTCGCTAGCGACCTCACGTTCCCCATGGTGATGGAAGGGAGATATGGTTTATATCTCCGCTTCGTCTCCCGCTGTCTCTCCTGCTGTTTACGTCCAGCCTTGCATCCCCTGTACGTCCTCCTCAGCTCCCTGGGGAGGTCGGGGATGTCGGGCCTCTCCCGTAGCAGCGAGGTCTGTTGTAGCGACAACAGCTGACTCCGCGCGTAGACAATGGCTCCGCCGTAATGTTGAGCCACGACGGAGACGCGGTTCAGTAACAGTGTCCCCAGAATGAGAAACACGGCAAAAACTTCTCTAAACATAGCTGGCTGAGGGTTGCACAGCTACTTAACAAAAAACTATACTAAAAACAACAATAATATAAGAATAAATAACTAAAAAGTAAGAGGGGAGGGGGAGCAACTGTTGCTGGCTGCCGCTCGTAGCAGCGCCGGAAGTGACCTCAGTCTTCTTTGTGTTCAGTCTGAGGCCAACCCTGGAACATTCCTCCTCCACTCTGGCCAAGAGCTCCTGTGCCTTCTCCACACAATCAGACAACAGGCAGATGTCATCTGCGTAGTCCAGGTCTGCTAGGACTACAGCGGGGTTTCTTCTGGACTTCCGGGGTGTGATTGTGAAGCCAAGCTCCTGCTCCCGCCCAGCAATGGCTTTCCTAAGTGCGTAGTCAAGGGCTACAATGAAGAGAAAGGGGGCAAGAGTGTCCCCCTGCAACACCCCTGCTTGGATGTCGAACTCCTCAGTGTCGCCATCTGGGGTTACCACCTTGGCTCTTGTGTCCCTGTACATGGCATCTATGGCCCGGAGCAGGTTAGGAGGAACTCCATAAGCTTTAAGGATTTTTATCATCACGCCTCTGTGTATTGTGTCAAACGCCTTTTTGAAATCTATAAAGCACAGGACGGCCGTGAGGTTGTTCTTCTTCACCTCCTCGATGATCCTCCTTAAGGCCAGGATCTGGGCTACCGTGGTCCTTCCTTTCCTGAAGCCATTTTGGTTGTCCCTCAGGTGAGGGTCAATGGCTTCCCGAATCCGGTTTTGTATCATGCGTTATACATTTTCGCTATGACACAGGTCAGGCTAATACCGCGATAGTTTTCTGGCTTGGACAGATCTCCTGATTTCGGCACCGGGATGATGTTGGAGAGGGACCATATCTCAGGCTTGATGTTTTCTATCAGGGCCTGGTTGCAGATCTCCAATATGATCGTATCAAGATCGCAGTTCTTCAGGACCTCTGGGGGGATGCCGTCTGGCCCAGCACTTTTCCCCTGCTTCAGGGTGGACTTCACTGCGGCGAACTCCACAGCTGTAAAGGGGCCATCGTCAATGTCGAGATTCTTGAGGACTGCAGGTATCTCCTCTTCAGCTCCCTCCACTGTTGGATGTGTGCCTAGGAGGTCCCGGAAGTGGGTGAGCCAGGAGGTCACTCTCTCCCCTGGGCTGCAGCCTGCCTGCTGTCCCTCCCTTGGCCTCTTACGCCCACTCATCTCATTTATGACCCTCCATGACTCCTTATACTGCCGTTCGCCATGCACTGCCTCCACCTTCCTCACCTTCTCCATCAGCTCCTCCCCTTTTATCCTGTCGTAGGTGTTGAACAGTAGTTGCTTGGCCTCGTTCAACACCTCCCGATTCTCCCCGGTCCTCTCCCTCTCAAAGCTTCTACGCGCTTCCACCATCCGTGCCCGCACCCTTACAACCTCAGGGTGCCTGGATGTAGGGGAGGCTTTGAGTCTCCCCTTTGTTGGCACCCATCTCCTGGTAGCTTCCTCGTTAGCAGCTAGAAACTGCCCGTACTGCCGAGGCTCCTCAGCCAGCTGTAGCAAGCGCCCTCTCACGTCCGCTGTGTAGCTGGCTTGGAGGTCGGGGCTTCCTGCAAAGGCCTCCCAGTCGGGCCGGGGCCTCGGGGAATTCTTAGGCACCCTCAGGCTCAGACGCAGTCTCACAGAGACCACCCGGTGGTCGGAGCCTACAGAGTCGAACGTACTGTACGACTCTGCATTAAGGACAGACGATCTCCATTTCCTCCTTACCAGTATGTAGTCCAACTGACGCAGCATACCAGAAGCTCGGTCCTGGAACGTCTATCTCTTGCCCATCCGCTTACGGAACAAGGTGTTGGCGGCCAGGAGCTCGTGTTCCATAAGCAGGGCGGATAGATATTCTCCGTTGCGGTTGGTGTTATTGTGGTATGTGAAGGGTGCGTCCTCTGGTCCGAGTCTTGCATTGAAGTCCCCCAGGATTACCAGGAAGTTGTGGGCTGGGACATGGTGGATGGCGGTTCTTAGTTCGTCGTAGAACTTCTCCACATCCTCTACTGGTGCTGCGTTGGTGGGAGAGTACACACTCATGACCGTTGTTACCGGGTTCCCCTCGAAGTCAGCGACGAGAAACCTGTCGGTGTGTTGCTGCACCCTCCGGAGAGCTCTTCGCGCTCGAGGGCTCACCATGAGCCCGACGCCACCGGTGGCTGCCTGGGCGTCGTTCCTCCACGCAGACGAGGTGATGAACGAGCATCCCCCGACTTTGTGGTATAGGATTGGCTGGTCGGTGTGCACCCTCCTGTGCTCCTGCACCCCCAGGATCTCCACTCCCCTCTCCTCAACACAGTTTGCTAGCTCCTCCAGCCTTGCCTCCTCCCTGACTGTGTTTGCGTTGTAGGTTGCCATAATAAATGGCCTCCTACAACGCAAGAGTGCATTGGACAGTGGGCTGGGATCAGGCTGAACCCTTCCTCTCCTGGGGTGGAGGGGGTTTGGGGTCCAGTCGTCATGGTGTCCTCCCGAGGGAGGACCAGCACCACCGTCCGCTGCCAGGCTCCTGCGGACTCCCGCCGCTGGAAGTATAGGATTACTAGTGATTGTACTCATCATTTCTTTGGATGTTAAGCTCCATTGGCAAGCTTTACAATGTGCAGGGTTAAGAACTGTGGGGCAAAACTCCTCACAGCACTACTTTGGCCGTTCCGGGCTTCAGCCTTCCGCCCTTGCTCCCCACCTCCAGATGGTGTACGGTGCGGAGCCAGGCGCAAGCAGCGCCTGTGGTTTGTGTTCAGGAGTGTCCATCTCCTAGGACCCTTTATTGTTCGGAGTGTCCATCTCCTAGATCAGCAGTTCTCAAACTGTGGGAGGTACTGCAGGTGGTCCGTGGAAAAAAGCTGAATAAAATCCACTTTTTACAATCAAGGATTTTCAGAGACCACCTCATATGTGACTTGCTCCATCGAATATATTTGAATAGTAATACATATAAAATCATTGCCAGTGTTATCAGTTGCAAGTGTGTATTTGTTGTAAGAATTACGAAAACAGCCTGTGTGTGAGGGGCAGTGCCGTGTGTGAGGGAGAGAAGCAGCGCTGTCTACTTATTTGCAATGACGTAGCTCAAGCATTTATGCAACTTGATTTGAAGCCTGTGTGTGTGAGGGGCAGCACCGTGTGTGTGTGTGTGTGTGTGTGTGTGTGTGTGTGTGTGTGTGTGTGTGTGAGGGGCAGCACCGTATGTGTGTGTGTGTGTGTGTGTGTGTGTGTGTGTGTGTGTGTGTGTGTGTGTGTGTGTGTGTGTGTGTGTGTGTGTGTGTGTGTGTGTGTGTATGTGTGTGTGTGTGTGTGTGTGTGTGTGTGTGTGTGTGTGTGTGTGTGTGTGTGTGTGTGTGTGTGTGTGTGTGTGTGTGTGTGTGTGTGTGTGTGTGTGTGTGTGTCTGTGTGTGTCTGTGTGTGTGTGTGTGTGTGAGAGAGAGTGAGAGAGCGCGCGCCAGGAATAATGCCGAAGCGGTGTGCATACAAGATCCGTTTATTCGCCATGCTTGTATAATCAGAATATTGTTTGCATAAGTAGGCTATATTTTTCGTTTAATTTATTTAATACAGTACATTTCAGGAGAACTTTGGGAATTTAGTTTGTTTGTTATGAGTTTTAAATAGATTTTGAAAGTGGAGAGAGAGAGAGAGAGAGAATGTCACATTATATAATGTGTGCGTTTGTGTATTTTTTTGCGTTTGTGTGTATTGTGTGTGTTTCCCGGGGAAAACACACACGAGAAACACCGGCTGTTGTTATGCCTGCTGCCTGTGACGTTAAGTTGCTCCGTTTTCCGCTTGTAATTATTCCGTTACAAGCTTCAAAGTTGTATTTATCATCTGAATTTGCCGAAACAAGTTTAATATTCTGAAAGCCATGACTTTGTTTATTTGAAATCAGATGAAGACAAACTCTCACGGACCCTGCCGTGTTACTTATGATTAATATAGGCCTTACATTCATAATTCCAGCCGGAGGGAGGGGGGGCTGCGCTGCGGAAGAGCAGAGTGCAAGTGAGAGCTCTCATCTTCCCACGTGTGCGTGCAAAACCACAAACATGGATCGGTGGCTAGCATCAGGTGGTCTGAAGAGAAAAGATGTTAACGTTAATGAAGATCATGAGAGTGAGTCGGAGGCATCTACAAGCCAGATTCCACGAAAAAAAACAAAGAAAGTGAAGATTAAGCGAAAATACAATGTGAAATACTTAGAACTGGGATTTACATACACAGGCACCGAAGATGAGCCTTTGCCATTATATACATTTACATTTAGGGCATTTGGCAGACGCTTTTATCCAAAGCGACTTACAAGGTGTACATTAGTTGAAGCAGACAATAGCATAACACTGAGGTACGCAAACATAAAAATAGAGCAGTTCACAAGTATTCATATTAACAAGATTATCAAGACATTATGCGTTCTGTGCTACGAGACACTGGCTCACGAGAGCCTAAAACCAGCTAATCGTCGCCGTCACCTTGAGACAAAGCATGGAGAGTTGAAGTCCAAGCCAGTTGAGTTTTTTAAAAACAAGCTCCAAGAATTTCACAGTAGCAAGAACATCATGGAATCCACATCTACAGGTAGCAACAATGCTAAAGCAGTGGAAGTCTCATACAGATTGTCAAGAATTATCGCAAAAAATGGGAAAGCGCATACACTCGGTGAGGAGGTGGTGCTGCCATCAATTAAGGTGGCGGTGGGTGTTATGCTGGGTGAAAAGGCATGCAAGCAAATGGACTTGATTCCATTGTCAGACAGCACCGTACAGCGCAGAATTTAGGAAATGGCCAGCAATGTGAATGACCAGCTAATAGCGCCGATAAAAGCCAGTCGATTTTTTGCACTACAGTTGGATGAATCAACTGACATAGCTAACCTTGCCAACCTGCTCTCATACGTAAGGTATGAACACAACGGAGAAATAGAGGAGGACTTTCTCTTTTGTAAATGTTTGCCAACACGCACAACTGCAGAGGCACTTTTTGACATGTTGAAGAGTTTCATAACGGAACATAGGATTGATTGGTCAAAATGCGTGGGCATTAGCACAGACGGGGCAGCAGCCATGTTAGGCCGACACAGTGGGCTTGTTAAACGTGTACAAGCAGTGGCTCCACAAACTAAATCAATCCACTGCATCATCCACAGGGAGGCTATCGCAGCCCAAAAAATGCCTCCTGATCTCAAAACTGTTCTGGATGAAGCAGTACGAACGGTCAATTTGATCAAGGCCCGTCCACTGAATGCCCGGTTGTTTGCCCTTTTATGCGATGAGATGGGCAGTGATCACCGGCAATTACTTGTGCACACCGAGGTCCGGTGGCTATCGAGAGGAAAGGTGCTCGCGTGGCTCTACGAGTTGCGCGATGAAGTGAGAATGTTTTTACTTGACTCAAAATTTGAACTTTCAGATCGCTTCAGTGGTGCCCCGTGGCTTGCCAAGTTGGCATACCTAGCAGATATTTGTGAGCATTTGAATGGACTCAATCGGAGTCTTCAGGGGAAGTCAGTGATACTTTTTCACGTGCAAGACAAAGTTGAAGCTACAATCAAGAAGATGGAGATGTGGGCCAGGCGCTTGGAGCAGTCAAACTATGACTCGTTTGCAAACCTATCCGATTTTTTGGACGCGGAAATGCAGCTTCCAAATAATGTGAAAAATGATGTAAGGGAGCACTTGCACAGTTTGTAAACACAGCTACGGATGTACTTCCCTATCCCTGACACAACTGCGAACTGGATCAGAAATCCATTTGTGGTGAGACAACATTGTTTATGGTACAACAATGTGAGGCTTTCTAATACGCATCAAGTATTTGGCTTTGGTCTTAATCACCTACTAAGGGTTTATGAGGAGAGGTTTTTATTACACCCAGGTTTACTTAAACCTGGATAAGCGCAGACGTTTGAGGCGAGTGTCTGAGACTGACAGTCTGTGAGTTGGAGAGTGTGTTTGATTGATGTGTGTGAGTTTATTGCCCCAGCAGCTTTGCTGTTCGGGGGAACAATGTATCATGGTGTTTTTGTGAATGAGTGAAATAATGAGATGAATGAAAGATAATGAAAAGTGTACAGAATGCAAGAGATATTGAGTGAAAGAGGAATAGGGTACTGAGAAAGAAAGGGGTACCGAGAGCATGGGGTACTGAGTTGTCTCACCACAAGAGGGTCACATGTTTACTTAACGTTTTAATTGGTGTTGTCATACTTGAATAACTCATTTAGGGTTAGAAGGTTTTTTATTTTAAGTTTCATATCACCTTTTTGTTTATCTTTCACTATTTTTGGTTAAATCACTTTGTTGATAGTTGCTATCCATGTTTGTTTGACACCATCGCTCTTTTTTATGTAAAGTGTCTTTGTATATCATGAAAAGCGCTATATCAATCAAATTATATTATTATTGATGGCAACACACCCTTTGTTCCAATTCCGGGACCTTTATCAATTTGTATAGCTGATATTTCTTTCTCTCCGGTTGTATTTCAGCTCATGTGCACTACAAATGTATTATACTACTACTATAACATTCAAATGAGTCCATGTACACAATTAACAATCTTTCCCGTACCTACGTATCTTTTAACATTAACATATTAACCTCATTAACATGATTGATATCAACATTTCGGTTGGAAGGGTTAGTGGTTGGAGTCAGGGTTAGGGTCAGGTTGTTGATCAATTAAATACCACTGTTAATTGTTATATAAATCAGTGATAGATGAACATGTTCTGGATCAATATGTTCTAGATATTCAGTGTGTATGTGCCTGGTTGTGGTGCGTGTCGTGCTTCTCAGGTCAACGGCTTCCCTCATGTGTGTGTGTGTTGCTGCATGTCTACGTGTGTCACTTCCCTGTTGGTTGACCTCAGCTGTGGTGGACCCGTCTCCTTCCTGCTCCTCCCCCGCCTTCTTTCAGTCATTTCCTTGTATTCTCTCTCTCTCTCTCTCTCTCTCTCTCTCTCTCTCTCTCTCTCTCTCTCTCTCTCTCTCTCCCCCCTCTCTCTCTCTCTCTCTCTCTCTCTCTCTCTCTCTCTCTCTCTCTCTCTCTCTCTCTCTCTCTCTCTCTCTCTCTCTCTCTCTCTCTCTCTCTCTCTCTCTCTCTCTCTCTCTCTCTCTCTGTCTGAGTGTGAAACTGTGCTGAAACTGGCACCAGTTTCACCAGAGAAAGTTAGCCCCTGGGCCCGGAGTGGTTCTCTCTCTCTCTCTCTCTCTCTCTCTCTCTCTCTCTCTCTCTCTCTCTCTCTCTCTCTCTCTCTCTCTCTCTCTCTCTCTCTCTCTCTCTGACAGAATGGAATTGAGAAAGACAACCTCCTGCTCCCTCTCCTGTTTGGATTTTTGTTTTTGTGTGACAATAATATATGAATACAATAACCTCGGGCGTTCAGCGTTGGAATCACACTCAATCAGTGGCCTAACCAGCCGGGGGAATATATACGGATGCAGTTATGCAAGTGTGTTTAAGTACGACGGAGCGTGAGAGTGATGGATAACCAGGACTAATAATAGATAGCTTCGATTGTCTTGTATACACACGCGATGTGACACTAGAACTAAATAATAATAATGCCGGCTTTTATATAGCGCTTTTATCCAAAGCGCTTTGCATCACCCATTCATACACCGACGGCGGAGTCAGCCATCAAGGAGACAGCCTTGCATGGCTGACTCCTTGCATGGCTGTCTCCTTGCATGGCTGACTCCTTGCATGGCTGACTCCTTGCATGGCTGACTCCTTGCATGGCTGACTCCTTGCATGGCTAACTCCTTGCATGGCTGACACCTTGCATGGCTGACTCCTTGCATGGCTAACTCCTTGCATGGCTGACTCCTTGCATGGCTGACTCCTTGCATGGCTAAATCCTTGCATGGCTGACTCCTTGCATGGCTGACTCCTTGCATGGCTGTCTCCTTGCATGGCTGTCTCCTTGCATGGCTGACTCCTTGCATGGCTGACTCCTTGCATGGCTGACTCCTTGCAAAGGTTTTGATGTTTCCCTTTGAACATAACAGTAAAAGGACTTAAGCTGCCTAACCTCCAGTAAATCCTGTTCATCTCCCCTCAAAACAACACTACTTTTGTTTCAGTCAACCTCATCCGTGGAATGACACAAGGACACAAACCGTTTCAGTCCTTGAATGGTAGATTCCTTAATATAATATTGATCATTTCATCGATATTAGTAAACCCATACAATGAGGGTACAAGAAACAAACTTGAGAAACAACTTATTCTGGAGGCAGACAAGCAACTAGACTGAAACTGAATGCCGGGCTTTTAAACAAATAAAGCTTTATCGAATTAAATATCCAATAAAATGTGGTCAATAACGTGGCAGCAAGCCAACGCCTTAAGGCATGCTGGAGTCTGCTCAAGTTGGTTTGAGTTCTTTAGAAACTGCTGACCTTACTAGGATGTTACGCACAACCATCTCTAGCATCTCTAACACCTTTTGCAGGTACTGTGAGATCCCACCAAGTGAGTTTCAGAGTGATGAGATGAGAGTGATCCAATGTATGTTGTCCACAGCGTAGCCCTGAAAGATACCATTCACCAGATGTCAAAGAGATGCTGCTGCTGTCCTACTTGGAGGAGAATGAAGACTCAGTGTTCAGTGATGTGGAGGACACCTGCCTGGCCAGAGAACTACAGATGGACCAAGTTCACTCCACTCCCACCATTGTTGTGTCTGGTAAGTTCACATTTTCTTTCTTGGACATTCTTCATATATCTTGAGCACATATACGCTCAAATTGTTGAAATGTTTTTTAGTTAGAATGATGTTTTTCTTTTAAGGACGGTCCCGCTATTCTTCAAGAAGACGGTTCTTGCCGAGTGTGGATCAACACATGGTCCAGGACAACATCCCCTCTTGGGTTCTGCCCTGTGATGTTTGGGAGCTGTTATTGATCAACATCCATTACCCATCATCACAGTTGGCATCAACGCTGGAGTTTCTGCAGAGGTGTGTCTTTTTGGATGGACTTTAGTCAACATGTTTGCTTTATTTAACTGAAACAAATCTGCAGTTACTTGGGGGTTTTACATTTAAAAGAATAACTTGAATACAATTAGGATTTTTTCGTTGTCAACAATGCTATTTTATTATTAATACAGGCCTCTATTTTTCCTCCATTTCCCAAGGTGTTTCTTCTCCATCAACTGGGAGAAGGGCACTAAAGTGTTGAAGACCAACATCCCGTCTGAACCTCAACCCCAGAGTCTTCACCTCCATTCAGGAACCTTCAGATCCCGAGTGGCTCACTGTCTGAATCAGGACTAAACTAAGTCAGATTGATGGCATGTGATCGGCCCACTCAGTTTCTTTCATCTCATTATCTGCTCAGTTCAGTTGGGACAGAGTCTGTATGCTCTTGTATTTCCTTACCTTGTATTTTAATCCCAGTACCTCAATCTCAAACAATACCTTTGTTAAAAATGTATTCACAAAATTCACAAGTGGACCTTTAATAAAAACGTTTGGTACCCCTGGTATAGCGGGACCGCCCGGCGGGGCTAGAAAATCCTCATGGTTTGTGTGTTGTGTGTTGCTGTTTGTTACTTCCATGTCACCGGCGATAACTGTAATACGATATCAATCAAACCGATAAAAGTAACACCCCGCATTTTACATCGTTGAGTCACACACGGGGGAGGGGGGGGGGCGGAGGGGGACAAGGAGGGTTTAAGTAGGGTCAATGTTGCCGGACGATGCAGAAAATGCGCTTTGGTCGTCGGGGACAACCCCACCGCGTAAGGCTCTGCTCACCGGATCTCTCTGATGGGAATGAAACGTCCACGAAGTTTCATTCAGGCCTCCGTTAGGTCCAATTGTCCCTCTATCTAACTGCTACCTTCATGTTATCATAGGTCCTCCTTGGGTCTGGTCCTGCCCTGCAGGGGGTCGTTGGCCTCCCACAAACCGCCACCGTCCACTAAATCCAACGCATTCCTGTGGGCCAAGCAGCCTCCATGGCGCCCATCCAGTCTTTCCTCTAGTGAAAGGTCCCGTCTTTACGTGAGACTCAACTCTGATCACCTCATGGTTTTGGTCCGTTGTAGCGGATGAGACGGGATCACTGGCGGTATCACTGTTTGTGTCTGGGTCTCGTGTCTATGGGGGTTCCGAGGGTTCCCCATTGGTCGAATCCACAAAGAAGGGCAATCGATAAATCGATATATTCTATAATTGATATATCTATATTATGTCAGGGCATATGAACAAAGTAAACACAGGGCATTTAGTTGATGACATCTTTAATATAAAGCTCATCAAATCAATTACAATAAACACTTAATACATTTGGACATACAGCTAAAATGGAAGATGTTTAATGTTGAGTTAATGTTCAACTTAACACACATAATAAAGCATGTATTCGATATTAAATAATGGATATTAAATAAGAACAGGTATTGAACTACTTTTCACTGTCCCCGTCAGTTGAGTATATGGCGCCCTCTAGAGGCCATCTAAATACTGGCCTTTTCATCCTATAAGGAGAGAGCATTACATATCATATCAAGTTATTGTTCATGTTTTTGAACAAATCATCACATTGACATCTATATTCACATACATGACATAGCACAATGTTCGCATTGTGCTATGTCATTTTTGCGTTGTTGTCTGCTTCAGTTTGCTATGTTTCTAGATGCTAACACAACCGGAACCATGATTCTCCCGTCATGCTCATATCTACACAAACAATATGCAAAACGAAAGCTGCACAGACCACAGATTATAACATTATTATATTATATTATTATATCATTGTGTTGTCGATGTATCTTTTATACTTCAGTTTTAGATGGATACCCCCTTCGTACTTTTCCTTCGTCTCATAGACGTAAACCAACTTTTTAAACTCAAACTCCATTCAACCGTAACAATGTTCCAAATTATTTAGAGCCAGAAATCTTTTGGAAAAACGTTTAAAAATAAAAAGTGAAAATGTTCAACAGTCAGTTTTTACATCGCAATTTCTTCAGAGAATTTCTAGTAAAGTTTTGTAAGCGGTAATTTGCGATAATTTGCGGTAATTCACTTGTTTTGCACTTTTTTCGTAGCTCATATGAAAAAGCACTTGGCAGTTATTGACAAAAACATCGTGTTCACACACATGATGGTTAATATTATCAACACGGTTTTTTTGTTGTTGCTATTTTCATACAATTGATAACTGCTGCTGCTGCTGCTGCCGCCGCCGCCGCCGCCGCCGCCGCCGCCGCCGCTGCTGCTGCTGCTGCTGCTGCTGCTGCCTCCATTTCATCACATACTCGTCTGCGGACTTCACGTCATTTTGGCCGCTTGTTGACCTCACGTCATTTCGGCCGTTTGTTGACGGTGGCGTAGTCTGTTGCGTTGTGTATGGCGAGGTCACCGGCGCTCTCGACATGTCCGGGAGGGGCCCTCACTGAGGCGTAGGTCACCTGTATGTTATTCAAGATTCAAGATTCAAGATAACTTTATTTATCCCGAGGGAAATTAAGGAATATATATATATATATATATATGTTATATTGATGACTTGATGGAATATCCGTTAACTGAATGTTGTTCCATGTTCCACTTCCTTCCACGATGTCCCGTGACCTGATGCGCTGCACCACGATGTCACGTGGGCCGTGTCCCACTCACTAGTCACTATATGTAGTAGTGCTGTCCCAATGTAGTGAGAATTATTTAGCCCTATATATATCCCACAATGCATCGTGAAAAGTAGTCTTGAACCATTGGTCACAAACCAAGTAGGCCTATATATCCAACCATGCATTACGCTGCAAGACAAATGGCAGATGGACAAGCGACATCCACCGACGTAGATCTAGCACGTACAATTATGAGACAGCAATGACGTCATTAACGGTGATTTGTAGTATTTTTCTTTCGTTTTGCTGAGGATTTAGCAAACAATGCTCTACAATGAACTCCAAAGGCAGAGAATAGGGAATGAGGGAATGATTTCGGACACAGCCACGGTGCTATGCTATATTTGAATAAACAGTCAAATAGACAGCAAGCCTGAATCCATTCACTCTAGCCCAATTGTATTTATAGAGAACATTGTATTACACCACGCTCCCTTACAGACGGTCCTTATAGACGGTCCCTTGTACCAGTGCGCATGAGCAACCAGAACGGAACCAGATATCATTGTAAACACACCCACGTTTCAACCTGCTCAATACTTGTTTATTTATTGTCATTTCATGCTGTTTCTTTCTAAGTAAAGTGATCGAACAAATAGAACTCTGTTCTTATTTACTTTACCTATTATTATTTTTTGCCGCTCATGTGTTACCTGTCTGTTTTGCTAATATTATTTGATGTTTATTTATTCATTCTAAAATAATTCATGCAAAAACTTAAAACCAATTATTTAACCTATTTTACATACTGAGAAATGATTATCTCTTTCCTGGTAATTAGTTTCTCTGCGTCTCCTTTAAAACCCTCTGGCGCCCCCGAGGGGAGATGAGCCGCCTCACACTTTGAAAACCCCCTGATCTCAAGGAGCCCGGTTTACCTGCTGCCATGGGTCCACGGTCCTCTGTCCCTCGGTCAGGACAATAGAGGCGTACATTAGACTTCCGTCCGGATGTCCTTCCGCACCGCTTGGCTGGTTGTGGAGTTAGATGCATTACTACGCTTGATTCAATGACATTCATGACATTTCGTACAGGGTTTTCAGATGAATCCATGCCATGTATTTCACAAGCCAGGTCATAATTGTATGAATAAACAATTATGTGTGCGTGTGTGTGTGTGTGTTTAAAATGAAAGGATGACTGGAAGTCTCACCTGGTCATGACTGGCTGCTGGACCTCTGATTGGCTGGTCGTCGCTGACGGAGCTCAGACCCTGAACCCAATACAGTAACCCAGTCACTCCTCGCCTGTTTTTGGTCTCATGATCCCACAATTTCAGCTCAGAATTCTTCTTCTTACGTTAGTTGTGCATCATTGTTAAACCAGGGGTATCAAAGACTATGACAGAGGACCTTCCTCCAGCAAACACACACACACACACACACACACACACACACAGAAAGACTGAATGGTGACAGTCCTATTGAAACAATCAGGCAAGAAGCCTCAGGTAAATATTACATCTTTGAATAAATAGTATATTAGACAGCAAGATAGAATCCACACAATATCCATCACAATAATAATATTTATAAATGTACTTAATTACTTTTGCCGCTTCAGTTTTGCCACGGCAGGCTCACGCCACCAGACTGCTGGTGTGAGAAACCTCTAAATGTTGCTATAAATTGACTTTAATCAATTCATTCAAAAGTAATTCATTCAAAATCATAAAACATGTTTTTAATAATTCTTTTAAACCCCTGGTTTAAGGATGGTCAGGATGATGATAATGTCCCAGTGAATGTGTTGACACTGTGATGATGAGTAGTCGTTTGGTTCATTAGACATTCTGGCCTTACAGATGTAGTATAATTTCTACTCGGTGGAATAAGAATCTTCTCAGAGGTCCGGATACTAAGTTCAAGGTGTTTATTGAACAAAGCATCAAATGAAAGCATCTGCTGCAGCGAGATGGAGCCTGCCGTGCCAATTCGCAGAACTGGCGACGCGCTCCTTTACCAAACATTATATAGACAATAGCATCATAAAACATCCACTACTCCTAGTGGTCAAAGTAACAAACATCAACTTAATACTATTGGTCTGAGAGGTACAACCAGCACTCTGGTTGGTCACGGTGTCTTCATCGTCACGTCACAAGTTTACGGCTCAAACCCCCAAGGGGGGTCGCATTCCTGGCCATATCTGCTGGTCGCATCTCTGGCAACCCCAGGGGGTTGCATTCCTGGCAACGCCTTTTGGTCACCTCAACACGCATGGCCCTTACAATGCATACAGTATCACAGATAGTGTTTTAGTTTTATACCTAGTGTATAAAAATACACTACATATCCCCCCTTTGGGACTCTAACACAAAAATGTTCACACAAATAAAAAAAACATCATATACCTTCAATTGCATCATCATTCTGTTTCACAATTAACAGTGCAATTAACATATTATTCACATAAAGAGTCATAGCACAATTTGACTGACAATTTGAAAATCCATATGCGATTGTACTGCATACAGTGTAACATCATTGAAAAACCACAGTCACTGTTCTCCTTCAGGACTTCCTGTAAAATTAATTGTTCACAAGGTTCATGCATGCGTTAGTTCAAGCATTGCAACTCTGATTAAACCCCTTTCTGTGAATATTGCATAATGTAGTATTATTACTCTCTGGTATCTCAGTAAATATACTCTCTGATAAATATGTATATATGTAGCACAGAATGAAAACTCTGCTTTTCAGAAAAAAACACCACTGTCCATGTTTTCTTATGCAAGATTACATTCCTTAAGGTCTTCATTTATGATTCACCATTCCCTGGGGGGAATTAAGCACAAAACATTAAACACAATCAAAACAAACACAAAATCTGTTAATCTGATACGAATAGGCTTCATAACCATTAAACCACACTTATATATATATATATATGTATAGTATGATTGCATTATATCAAAAACATATTGAAAAATGAAATCTTAGTTAATCAAAATCAATGGGATGAGTTGACCCATCATACCTGTAATACCAATTCTAAGGTATCTCAACTTTCCCATTATCATCCTGATAAAAGATATTATACGATCAGTGGTCCTAGGGGGCCCATGATTCCCTAAACCAGGTTTTTTATGGTCCTAGGGGGCCCATGATTCCCTAAATCAGGTATTTTATCTATGTGCTGTTGTAGCAAATCTTCTTAATGTTGCTGTAGAAGAAAAACCCCTGTTATCTGCATGGTGTGATGTTATTCAATGGAATCCATATGTAGGTTGTGTTGGACTGCAACCGCTGAGACGTATCCAAGGTCCACATCTATCAGGATGGCAGATGATGTGACTTGGATCTGGTATGATCGCTTCACGTTTGACTGGACCCACGTTGGTTTTAAGATGCAGACGTATACCCAGTCCTCAACCTGGGGTGATGGTTTGCCTGAGGTTGGATCGGCTGCCTGCTCCTATTCAAACAAACACTCATAGACAGATGTGAGGCATTTTATACATGTAGCTAGCATCTTCTAGCTGCTTTGGTTCCTCACTGTGTCCAAGTATCCTATAAGGGACAAACATGTTAGTTAAGCCTCTCCACATTATTTAAATTCAATGTAATTGTTCCATTAGCCCTTTCCACTAGTCCTGTTGACTCTGAATAATAGACCAAAAAATACATTGTATTGTTGTACACTGCAAAACAACATTGATAAAACAAAAAATAAAAAATAAATAATACACATAAAGGAAATAAATGAAATGCAACAATGCTACCACAAACAAATCTCAATAAAACTTGCAAAGTAAATCCTTCAATACACACAAATAAATTCCCCAATGAAACACAAGATCAGCTTCATCTTGTGGTCACCAGGGTTCCAAAGGAAAACTCAGTCAGTCTGCAGTCTGACCAAGCATCCAGAAACATAATTCAAAACAAATACAACAAAAAGATCAAAAATAAAAATTCAATTGAAATATGAATGGATGAGTATTTGCCAACTTAGGTCTGTCCATCATTTATTGTCTTTCACAGTATTTTGAATAATTGTCCCTGTCCTAGGCGCATCCCTTCAAACATCTATAACCTCTTCACACACTCTGATGTTTAAGTACTGTGTACCGATCTTTAGGAATTGAACACACACATCGGCCTTCATACTCTTCTGCTCTCATGATAGCCATCTGAACTGCCTGTATATTCATCGCTGTACCAATACCCCTTGTTATCATTCCTCGTATGATAGGAATAGCACAACTGATTATCAGGATCACAACAATTAGACCAACTCCAAAGCCTGGTTGTGTTGCTTCTATTGGAGTCCTTCTGGATCTTGTGGGATTCTGGTTACGATAGTCAAGGCTATACTCGCAGTGGAGGCTTCTGTGTTCAGATAATCCGGTCTCAGTGTGTTGATGATGGTAGAGACAAAGATTGTACTTGAGTTTGAGGGAGCTGGTTTCAAAGTACTGCGTGGACTTAGAGTCATACGAGTTTCTGGTTTCATTGAAGTTGCTAATGGTTGTGTTAGATTTCCACTGTTCTCTTGTATTGTTAGGGTTGTATTCTTATAGTTAAACAAAGGAAAATTCGGATCTCTGCATTCATATTGTCCTTCATCTTCCTGTTTGACATCTTTGATGAGGAGTGAACAATTCCAAAATTGTTTCATTCTGTTTTCATGTGTGGAATTTGAGTGTAATTCGCTGAGTTTCCTGTTTTGTTTTGTCCATACAGCGTCTGCTTTATAGAGTCCAACGTTACATGGGAGTATGACTGAGCTCCCTTTCATTCCTGTGACTTAATTTCCTTGTCTTGCTCGTCGATTTCTCCTCAGAGACTTATGCCGTGTTGACATCTCCAATGTCGTAGTCTTTGAGTCGAATAGGTTTGACCGAGGTTCTGACTGGCCTTGAGCGTTTTGGCTGGACTGGATCAGGGCATTTCTTTGGTTCTCTGGAGTCAGTGGGGGAGGCCTCACGGCCTCTTGGGTTTGGCTCTGGTTGTTCTGGAACATCCCGTAAATCAAGTGCATTGAACCCTCCGTGCTGTGCATCTTCTGGGAACTGGCACTCGGCATCACTTGGAAAAGGAGATATATGATCATCCATATTCTCAATGTCATCATCCGAGTCGGGAGCAGTACCTCTGTTTTGAGGTGGTGCCTCCTTTTCTTCTCCTTTTGGTACCTCCTCCTCATCTCGGTCTGTTGGTGCCTTAATGCAGTGATGTAGGTGGTACCAAGTCGGAGATCCCTTGATCTGAATTGCAGTTCTTGTGGTGCGGATGACTTCAAATGGTCCCTCTCGTCGGGCGTCATGCCACGTCCTCCGGTAGATCTTGACAAACACTTTGTCGCCTGGTTGAATGGCGTCTTTTCGCTCCTTCAAGTCCTCCTGTGCCTGTTTCTGGGCGACATAAACAGATATGTTTCTCAAACAAACCATGCATCTTCCTATGACATGGTCAATTCTTTCCAACAAATATGGAGCCCAAAATCCATATTCATTTGTGATCTTCCTTCTCACTTCTCCCCTTGCTACATGGGCTGGCTCCCCTGGCAAGCCAGTGTAGCACCTTCAATTTTATGCTCTTGGTTCAGATAATCATCTCTGTTTATCTTCATAGCCGCTCCTTGTCGTCCCAAAATTATGCAGCCGGAACCGAGTTGAGTTTGTTCAGGTTGGTGTTTTAGCCAATCGTCTGGGTCAGATTTGGTGGCATCCTTCGAGTACTGAAGCGTACAGTGTGATGGATATTCAGGTTGTTTAGCACCGGGGATGTTTGCAGAAATGAACTTCTCCCACAGTTTTGCTGGTTCGGATGGAGTATGGCGCCGTACGAGATGGCTGCCGTGTCGCGAGCTCCCGCACGACGACGCAGTTTTTTGTTATTTATTCTTTTTATCGCAACTATTTTAGTTCAGGATGTTAGCAGCAAGTTCACTTATAACTTTTGCACACTTCGGGAGATCAGATCGACAGTCGCTCGCCGCCTACCGGAGTTTTTTCATTCTTTCGACTCGGACGTCCCGCCCGAAGTCACAGCTGGATTATCTCCGTCCATTTTGGGCACGATTACACGCAAGCGTCGCCGGAGGAAGCGAGGGAAGCGAGCCGGCGTGCTAGTCAGGCTGAGACGTCGATCCGATCGCCCCCCCACTACCCACCATTCTACTGGCTAATGTACAGTCTCTGGACAATAAGTTAAGCGAACTACAGGCTCGTATTCAATTCCACCGGGAAACTAGGGACAATTGTATTATCTGCCTTACGGAGACATGGATGTCGGAGGGGGTTACCGACGTAGCTATCGAGCCGACGGGATTTTCCGTACACCGGGCGGACAGAACAAAGGCTCTCTCCGGTAAAGATCGCGGAGGGGGGGTATGTCTCATGATAAACAGATCTTGGTGCAACCAAAGTCATGTACATCCCCTCAAGTCTTTTTGTTCCCCGGACCTGGAGTACCTGATGCTTATGTGCCGTCCATACTGGCTACCTCGGGAGTTTACAGCGGTAACCGTGACCGCTGAGTCGGCCCACCCCGAGGCTGCTCTCATCGTGGCGGGGGACTTCAACAAGGCGAACCTGAAGAAGGTTCTCCCGAAGTTCTACCAACACATAAAGAGCAACACACGGGGCGAGCGGATCCTCGACCACTGCTACACTCCCTTCCGTGATGGCTACAAGGCCCTCCTCCGCCCACCGTTCGGCAAATCAGATCACCGCTCTATCCAGCTACTCCCCGCCTATAGGCAGAGACTGAAGCAGCAACCGATCGCTGTGAGGGAGGTCCAATGCTGGTCGGACCAATCAGATTCTACGCTGCAGGATTGTTTTGATCACGCTGACTGGCACATGTTCCGCGTTGCCTCGGACAATAACATCAACGAGTACGCGTCGTCGGTCACCGGGTTCATCAAGAAGTGCATAGATGACGTTGTTCCGACCAAGTCGGTTCGGATATATCCCAACCAGAAACCGTGGATTAACGGCGATGTTCGCGCTGCCCTACATGCGCGTAACGCCGCCTTTGGTTCCGGGAATACGGAGGAATATACGAGAGCCCGTTACGACCTCCGTAAGACCATCGTCACTGCCAAGCGGGAGTATAAGGACAGAGTGGAAGATAAATTCAAGAAACACGATGCGAGGGGTATGTGGCAGGGGCTGCAGACGATAACGAACTTCAGAGGGAGAACCAGTTGTGTAGAGAACTCCCCTACCTCCCTCCCAGGAGAGCTAAATACATTTTTTGCTCGGTTCGACGTAAACGGCAGCCCGCCGAAGCCAGCACCGACTGGGGAGACCAGCCAGCTGCGCATCTCGGAGGCGGATGTGCGCCGCACCTTTAAGCGGCTGAACATCCGTAAGGCGGCAGGCCCCGACGACATCCCGGGCCGCGTCCTCAGAGCATGCGCAGACCAGTTGGCAGGAGTCTTTGCAGACATCTTCAACCTCTCCCTGTCCCAGGCTGTTGTCCCCGCGGTCTTCAAGATATCCACCATCGTGCCTGTCCCTAAACAAACCAAGGTAACATGCCTGAATGACTACAGACCTGTGGCCCTCACCTCGATCGTCAGCAAATGCTTTGAGAGGTTGGTCAAGGACTTTATTTGCTCCGTGTTACCTACCACGCTGGACCCATGGCAATTTGCATATCGTCAAAATAGATCGACGGACGACGCAATTGCCATGGCCCTCCACACTGCCCTTTCCCACCTGGAGGGTAAGAACTGTTATGTGCGAATGCTGTTTGTGGACTACAGCTCAGCATTCAACACAATAGTTCCTGCCAAGCTCGACACCAAGCTGAGAGGTCTAGGCGTACCCCCATCCATGTGCAGCTGGATACTGAACCTCCTGTCGGACCGCCGCCAGGTGGTGAGGATGGGCAGCACCACATCAGAGCCACTGACCCTCAACACGGGAGCCCCCCAGGGATGCGTGCTGAGTCCTCTCCTCTACTCCCTCTACACCCACGACTGCATGGCTATGCACAGCTCCAACGTCATCGTCAAGTTTGCTGACGACACGACAGTGATGGGCCTGATCGCCGGCGACGACGAGACAGCCTACAGGGAGGAGGTCGGATCGCTGGAGCAGTGGTGCCAGGAGAACAGCCTCGCCCTCAACGTCAAGAAGACCAAGGAGCTGATCGTGGACTTCAGGAGGCAGAGGGGAGAGCACAGCCCTATCTCCATCGACGGCGTTGCAGTAGAGAGGGTCAGCAGCTTCAAGTTCCTCGGCGTGCACATCTCCGAGGACCTCACATGGTCCACGCACACCACACACGTGGTGAAAAGGGCCCAACAACGCCTGTATTTTCTCAGGCGTCTGAAGAAATTCAGCATGGGCCCCCGCATCCTGAGAACATTCTACAACGGCACCATCGAGAGTGTTCTGACAGGGTGTATCACCGCCTGGTACGGGAACTGCACGGCACTCGAGCGCAGAGCGCTTCAAAGGGTGGTGCGGACGGCCCAGTATATCGTTGGAGGTGAGCTCCCCTCCCTCCTGGACATTTACAACCAGCGGTGCGTGGCCAAGGCCAAAAGAATTATAAAAGACATTGCCCACCCCAGCCACGAACTTTACTCACTATTACCGTCAGGCAGGCGATACCGCAGTATCAAGTGTCGTACAAATAGGCTTAGAGATAGCTTCCACAGTCAGGCCATCAGGCTGCTGAACAAGGGCGTATAACATATAACAATGTATATTTTATTACATTGATTTATATATATATATTGCTCTTTTCTGTGCTGATTTTTGCATTTTATAAATTGCATTTTTTATTTTTATTTTTATTTTATTTTATATTCTTTATTCTATTTTTTATTCTATTTTTATCTATTTTTTATTTTTTATCTTATTTTATAACTGCTGTCTGTCGTCGGGTATTGCACACAAGATTTTCACATCACTGCTTTATACTAAACTGTAAACTGTGAAGTGACAATAAACTTGACTTGACTTGACTTGACTTGACTTGGTTCCATGAGGTCTTGGCTAAGGTCCCCTAGCCAATATACCATAGCAGCGTCTTCTTCTACCATCATGGATAACTGATGATATTCAGAAGGTAGTTCTACCTGACAGCCGTCAGGTGTGCATTTCACTGTACAGTTCAATTTACATAGTGTATCTCTTCTAAGAAGTCCAATAGGGGTGTTTTGTTTTTTTTTACACAAGAATAGGTAAAATAGCTCTTTGATTCTTGTATCGGAGTTCCACCGGTTTTGTGGTGGGTATCAGCTGTTTTATTCCCTCAAATCCGACTGTCCTTATATGTTTTCCAGACATAGGGAGGTGTGTCACGTGCGACGATTGTTAACCTTCACACAGATGGTAGATTCCTTTTCCGGCCTATACACCACCAGCTGACACCCCCCTTTCGGATTCTCTGGGCACCCCTATAACCCTTCCGGGCCCCTATATGGGTTTACCGGTCCCTGGGGTGGCTGTTGCTGCCACCGCGGTTCTTGGGTTGGCTGTTGCTGCCACTGCGGTTCTTGGGTTGGCTGTTGCTGCCACTGCGGTTCTTGGGTTGGCTGTTGCTGCCATCACAGTTCTTGGGTTGGCCGCTTTCTGTACCCTCTTTTATTTCTTTCTCCATCTATCCTGTCTTTGTAGGGGCAGTTGCAAAAATGGTGCCCAGCCTGTCCACATAGAAAACATTTCATATTTGGATGTAGCTCTGGATTGTACCCTTGTTTTCCAATGTTTCCTATTCCTCCTTGCCCCCCATCTTGTTGTTGTCCAGAGTTGGGCTGTAGGTAAGGGGGCAGAGGAGCAGCCTGTCTTGGGGGTGGCTGTATTTGTTGCGGTTGAGGTGGATTCTGCAGAACTGCAGCCTCTTTCATTAATTGCATTTGGTTTACTTTCCTGATTGTCTCCTGATCTTGTTCCTTCAGAGTATGTTCCTTTTTGCGATACAGTTCCACCTGATGTGTTATGT
Source organism: Muraenolepis orangiensis (assembly GCA_027704905.1). Taxonomy (NCBI): domain Eukaryota; kingdom Metazoa; phylum Chordata; class Actinopteri; order Gadiformes; family Muraenolepididae; genus Muraenolepis; species Muraenolepis orangiensis. The sequence goes on from CM051019.1 coordinate 24,949,154, forward strand.
GGTCCATGTAGACATTCTTGTCCATGCTTCTCAGTCCCACTACTTCTGCCAGTTTGCTTTTGACTGACAAGGGCAATCCCTGCTGGATCTTTTCTCTCATAATAGATTGCTCCAGGAAGTTTATGTCCGCATCTTTCCCTGTGATATCTCTCCACCGTTGATGTGCGCGGTTCACATAGGCTCTAGGGTTCTCAGCTTCTCTCATTGGTTCAATGTCAATACTGTCTGGATGAACATTGGTAGGATATGCGTCTCTCAAAGCTTTCCACACGCGTCCTCTGTTCGCTGCAAAGAGCTCTGGGTCGTATACTGCTGTGTCGACAAATCTTTGGAGCCCAGCTGACATCAGAATTTCTTCCATCGTAGACACACCCATCAGAGTTGCCAAAAGTTTTTTGATGTCTCCCATGCCAAGCTGTGTCCCTATAAGGGCCTCATCCATTTTTGAAGTCCATGGGTGTCCTCCCTCCTGGATTACGGGCAATTTTTCCATTATTTGAGACATGTCCGTATTTGCCCATGGTTTGTATTCCAAATTCTGCCCTCTAACCAACACTGGGCAGTTTTTCGGTATTCTGCGCTTTGACTTCTTTCGTTCCCCTCGCTGTTCTTCTTGGATGTTAAAGAGTTTTTCCTTAATCCCTTCCTCCTGTCGGCAAAGGCCTTTCATCGTTTTCACTAAGGAGCGCAGCTGTCTTTTGGCCAAACTTATTTCAGCTCCTAATTTTCCCTTTGATGCACCGATAGATCTCAATTCTTTGTTAATTCTGGTAACTTCTTCGTCCATCTCGTCTATCATTCCTTTCCTGGGTGAGACTGTAGAAGAACCTCCAGCTTCTGATCCTTCGATATCCTCTCCACTGTCTTCTTCACTGCTACTTGAACTGCTTTCAGTCTCCTCTTTGCAGCTGACTTTTCTCCCTTCTCTTTCAGCTTTCGCCAGCAACTTTCTGATCTGTAGGTCATACCCTCCAGCGCACTGGTCTTCGTCACTAGAGCTCTGTCCATGGCCTTTTGACCTTTCCTTCTCTCCATGTTTTTTCCTCGTCTTCCGCGATGATGTTTTTGCAAGGTTGACGGTTCTCTGATTTGGGGATGATGACCTCTGTTTCTTACTTTTACGATCTGGTTGAAGTTGGTCCGAGTTTGGGATTGGCATTTGTGGATACAGACTAGTGAGCGTGTCTTTTCCCTCGTACGGTGGTGGAGTCACCACTGGAGACATGTGTGAAAATGGGGTGTTCATTTTGTCCGTAAGTTTCTCCGCTTCATAGTTCCTATCCAGGGCTTTCTCTCTTCTGTTTTGTGCATCTTTTTGCATCTTCTGTCCTTCTGCCTTGAATAGTTCTAAAACTGCTGTTTCTAAAACGTGCTTGCTCGTTCGGTTATGACCCTTTCTCCATGTCGTCTGTTCGGACTTATATGTGTTTATAAGCACCTCCATTTGCTTTATAACCTCTGGATCAAACGTGCCTTCTTCTGGCCAGGGCTGATCGATGTGAGCCCATCTCTTATTCCATTTTTTGGACACTTTGCCAATTTATTTTATTAATGGGTTGTTCTTCTTTACCATGCCCACTGGAGTGGACGGCTTGTCTGAAGCCATTTCCATGGTTGTTATTGCCAGTGGTTACAAATATTTATGAAACTATCCCTTAAACAAATTTATAAAACAATCTGTTCATTAAATAACACACTTGATAGTAATCTTACGAATGAACAAAATACATAAACCAATCAATCAAATTAGTCGGCAAAACAATACCCCAAACAAAACAAATCAAATGAATCAAATCAATGAATGAATGAATCAAATAAAACAAAATCAATCAACGAATCAAATGAATGAATGAATGGATGAATCAAATAAAACAAAAACAATTAACGAATCAAATGAATGAATGAATGAATCAATCAAATAAAACAAAATCAATCAACGAATCAAATGAATGAATGAATGAATAAATCAAATAAAACAACTTCCACTAATCAATAAGCCAAATTATTCAATGAATTAATCAAATAAAACAATATCAATCAATGAATCAAATTGATCAATGAATGAATGAATCAAATAGAACAAAATCAATCAACGAATCAAATGAATGAATGAATGGATGAATCAAATAAAACAAAAACAATCAATGAATCAAATGAATGAATGAATGGATTAATCAAATAAAACAAAATCAATAAAACAACGAATCAAATTAATGAATGAATTAATCAAATAAAACAAAATCAATCAATGAATCAAATTGATCAATGAATGAATGAATCAAATAAAACAAAATCAATCAACAAATCAAATGAATCAACAAACAAGGGATTGCAACCCCTATATTGTTTTATAGCAGCTTAGCTGCTTCTTATCCTTTCAAAAGTTCAAACCTGTGTGTGTGTGTGTGTGTGTGTACGAGAGAGAGCTAGAGAGAGAGAGCGCGCGCGCGAGAGAGAGAGAGAGAGAGAGAGAGAGAGAGAGAGAGAGAGAGAGAGAGAGAGAGAGAGAGAGAGGGGGGGTGAGAGAGGGGGTTTAACTGAGTATGGTTCTGACCTCAGATCCCTACTGGCTGTCCAAGGAATTGGTGCTTTGGCCTTGTAATCTCACTAATATAAAATATAAACAGTTATTTTCTTATTGAAATCTGTATGAATGACCCAGCCGAAATGAATTAGCCATATTAATCCTACAGTCATACAAGAACATGAAATGTTTATAGGGAAACGATTATAAGTGGCCCAGAAAACTGCGCCACATTTGAAAAAAGAAAGGATTAATAGCCTACATTCAACCTAAAGCGCGCTGAAAACTAGATTTAAGTTATTAAACTTCTGAAAGATAAACCAAGAAGGTAAGCTTTACCTCTGGTAGTAGGTTATTTACTCACATCACGTGGAAACAACCCATATGTTCCATACAAAGAACAGAACAAAGGAGAGACCATTCTTCTCTCTTCATTTGCATACTAACAACCTCGTCATCGGGTTGGATTTACATTGGGATCATGGCGACTCAGACTCTTGCCTCTTCCATGAGGCAAGAGTCCATGAAATAACCACGAGGTCCACAATTGACCACAATTTATCACGTGTGCTACCAAGGCCTACAGTATCACAAATAACCACATCTACCATGAAATAACTACGAGGTCCACAAAGGGCTCCAATTTATCAACATGCTACCAAGGCCTACAGTATCACCTTAATTTCCCTCGGGATTAATAAAGTTTTCTGAATCTGAATCTGAATCTGAATCACAAAGAACCACATCTACCATGAAATAACCACGAGGTCCACAAAGGGCCCCAATTTACCAACATGCTACCAAGGCCTACAGTATCACAAAGAACCACATCTACCATGAAATAACCACGAGGTCCACAAAGGGCCCCAATTTACCAACATATAACATGTGTTCTTTAGTATCTTCCAAGGCACGCTTATGGTACGCTTATAACGGTAACTTACTTATTTTGATTAGACTTGATGATACTTTTATGATACTTAAAGTGGTAGCTTACTGATTTTTATTCGAATTTATGTTTTATGATACTCTTAAAGTGGTAACTTACTTATTTTTTATTAGAATTTATGTTTTATGATACTCTTAAAGTGGTAACTTACTTATTTTTTATTAGAGTTTATGTTTTATGATACTCTTAAAGTGGTAACTTACTTATTTTTTATTAGAGTTTATGTTTTATTGTACTCTTAAAGTGGTACATTCACTCTTAATTTTTAGCGGACATGTGAATTACTCTATTCCATCCAATAAACCCCAAAGGAGGTCCTTTTCGATTTGGTCAACTGTTAACCATAGCCTTAATCTTAGTCAATAAAAGCAGACGCACTTAAGCGCTCTGAGGAAGATGTTTAGAGCTTACCTCAAACCCCGGCCTGATCAGTGGCCGGTGCCCACGTGTGCTCGCTTCACCGACAGCAGCTGGTCAACAATCGTTTTAACCAAATCCTGTTCGTGACGCCAATATGTAGTATAATTTCTACTCGGTGGAATAAGAATCTTCTCAGAGGTCCGGATACTAAGTTCAAGGTGTTTATTGAACAAAGCATCAAATGAAAGCATCTGCTGCAGCGAGATGGAGCCTGCCGTGCCAATTCGCAGAACTGGCGACGCGCTCCTTTACCAAACATTATATAGACAATAGCATCATAAAACATCCACTACTCCTAGTGGTCAAAGTAACAAACATCAACTTAATACTATTGGTCTGAGAGGTACAACCAGCACTCTGGTTGGTCACGGTGTCTTCATCGTCACGTCACAAGTTTACGGCTCAAACCCCCAAGGGGGGTCGCATTCCTGGCCATATCTGCTGGTCGCATCTCTGGCAACCCCAGGGGGTTGCATTCCTGGCAACGCCTTTTGGTCACCTCAACACGCATGGCCCTTACAATGCATACAGTATCACAGATAGTGTTTTAGATTTATACCTAGTGTATAAAAATACACTACACAGACAAGACCTCTATGAGACTTTTCAAACCTTAAAACGTTATTTTTGGTTTCATTAAATGCAAACATATAATTAAATATCTATAGGTTGTAAGTAACCTCTTGCGACCCCATATTGATATCAGACAATCCCATGTTCGAACCCTGGAAAACACTGGTTCACACAAACCTCTTGTTGGAAGCTATAGTGTAATATACATAGTATAGTGTACTTGTTGTAGCATTATGATTAACATAGAACGCCCCCTACTAACATCAAACCAGATTGTTCTTAATGATAT
>CM051019.1:24954408-25034408 GCA_027704905.1 Muraenolepis orangiensis
ACGGGACCCATATCAGAGTAACGGGGGTGAATGCGCGTGAGTGGTTGGATGGTGTGAGTGGGTGAAAGCGTGTGATTGGGTTGATGCTGTGTGAGTGTGTAAATATGTGTGAGTTTATGAATGCTTGTGAGTGGATAAAAGCGTGTGAGTGGGTGAATGCGTGTTATTGGTTGAATGCGTGTGAGTGGGTGAATGTGTGTGAATGGGTTATTGCGTGTGAGTGGGTAAATGCGTGTGAGAGGGTGAATGCGTGTGAGTGGGCCAATGCGGTTGAGTGGGCCAATGCCTGTGAGTGGGTGAATAACTGTGAGTGGATGAATGCCTGTGAGTGGGTGGATGCGTGTGAGTGGGTAAATGCGTTTGATTGGGTGAATGCATGTGAGTGGGTGGTTGTGTGTCAGTGGTTGAATGTGTGTCAGTGGTTGAATATGGGTCAGTGTGTGAATGTGTCTAAGAGGGTGAATGCGTGTGACTGGGTGCATGGATGTGAGTGAGTGAATGCATGTGAGTCGGTGAATGCGTGAGAGTGGGTGGATGGTGTGAGTGGGTGAAAGCGTGTGAACTGAATTCACTCAGAACTGATAGACGGACAAAAAGGTGCCATTTGGAACACAACACAGCCCAAAGCAAGTTAGAGAAGACATACCTTTCACTGTGTGGTCGGCTACGGTCGGGTTGGATGTGCTTGTGTTAGTTGTGCCTGTGGCTCCGTGTGGATTAGAAGCAAGGACAGAACAAAGAGAAACACAGAATTAGTATCTTCATCACTCTTTACAACAAATATGACTGAAGATATCGTTTTGGACAAGATCTAGAGATATTTTTGATCTTGTATAAGTTACTGATTAATAACTGAAGTTCATGTCTAAATTGAGCTCATGTTTAATTAAAACTGAACAGGAGGATTTCATCATACGTTTGTCAGTGATAGATGTTAAATGGTAGATGATAGATGATGTCAGGTTTCAAACACACGTTCCTTAACTACAAGGACTTCCACTACCAAGTCATATCAGAGTAAAAGTGGATTGATAAAGACGACATTTTGAAACACGGCTCCACAAGACAGAAATTAAATACCTTTCGGTACAGTTGGGCTTGGTTTAGATGTGCTTGTGTAAGTTGGGCCTGCTGCTCCTTGTGGATTAAAACCAAGAACAGAGCAAAGGCCAAAACAAAGACACGTGGAATCAGTACAGAACAAGGGCAACGGTCAGCAAGACCGCTGTGCCTACCGCCACGCCCAGGGCTAACGGCCCTGTAGCTGCAACACAGAGGGAGTTTCAGTTAAGTGAAGGAGTTCTGTCAAGGGCGGCGTCGGAGGCTCAGGGGGAAGGGAGGCGGTCATGTGGTTGAATCCCTGGCTGCTCCTAGTGAAGTGTTGAGGTTCCTGACCTGACCTGACCTTACCCTAACGGGACCCGCGGGCTGTTCCCTTGCGTGGTTGACACCGTTGTCGGCATGTGAATGAGTGGGTGAATGCGTGTGAGTTGGTGAATGCGTGTGAGTTGGTGAATGCACGTCTAAAATTGAACTTAAAACAAAACATCTTGAAAATGTTAACATAATTGAACTTATGTTTACAGTTCAAACTGAACCATGTGGGATGATTTCATCCTACGTTTGAGGGTGAATACTGTTAGATCGTCAGGTTGCAAACACACTACCAAGTCACATCAGAGTAACTGGGGTGAATGTGTGTGAGTGGGTGGGTGTGTGTGAGTGTGTGAATGCGTGTGAGTGGGTGAATGTCAAGGACTGAACTATGGACGTGAACCCAAATGCACGACTCGATAACACACGTATCAAAGTAAAGAGTCTTTACTGATAAATGCAGTACAACACAAAAATCACTTGACGATGGAAACGCTTAAAGCTCAAAAGCAAAAGACCTAATCACAAAAAGCTGCCGGTGGCGTGACGTGAAACATGACGCTGGTTCATCAACATGAAACAAGTACCAACTCTCCAACGTGAAACAATTCCAACTCTCCAACGTGAAACAAGTACCAACTCTCCAACGTGAAACAAGTACCAACTCTCCAACGTGAAACAAGTACCAACTCTCCAACGTGAAACAAGTACCAACTCTCCAACGTGAAACAAGTAACAACTCTCCAACATGAAACAAGTACCAACTCTCCAATGTGAAACAAGTACCAACTCTCCAACATGAAACAAGTACCAACTCTCCAACATGAAACAAGTACCAACTCTCCAATGTGAAACAAGTACCAACTCTCCAACATGAAACAAGTACCAACTCTCCAACGTGAAACAAGTACCAACTCTCCAACGTGAAACAAGTACCAACTCTCCAATGTGAAACAAGTACCAACTCTCCAACATGAAACAAGTACCAACTCTCCAACATGAAACAAGTACCAACTCTCCAACATGAAACAAGTACCAACTCTCCAATGTGAAACAAGTACCAACTCTCCAACATGAAACAAGTACCAACTCTCCAACATGAAACAAGTACCAACTCTCCAACATGAAACAAGTACCAACTCTCCAACATGAAACAAGTACCAACTCTCCAACATGAAACAAGTACCAACTCTCCAACATGAAACAAGTACCAACTCTCCAACATGAAACACGTACCAACTCTCCAACATGAAACAAGTACCAACTCTCCAACATGAAACAAGTACCAACTCTCCAATGTGAAACAAGTACCAACTCTCCAACATGAAACAAGTACCAACTCTCCAATGTGAAACAAGTACCAACTCTCCAACATGAAACAAGTACCAACTCTCCAACATGAAACAAGTAACACGTCTCAAACGTGAACAAGTACGCTGGCTCTCTTACATGAAACAAGCACGAACTGGCCCCCGAACAAAGGAAGACGCAGACTATTTAAACACAAGGTAACAGAACAGGTGGAAACAATCGGGTCCGGGGCAGCCAATCAGACAGGAGGAGAACATGAGGGGGAGATAACTGATGCGCTGCAGCTGCAGGGAAGAACTAACAAGGGGGCGTGGCTATCCGGACGAGGGCTGTGGACGCGGGGAGGCAGAACTGCAAACCCTGACAGTGAATACGTGTGAGTGGGTGAATGCGTGTGAGTGGGTGAATGCGTGTGAGTGGGTAAATGAGTGTGATTGGGTGAATGCATGTGGGTGAATGCGTGTGAGTGGTGAGTTGTTTGTGTGTGTGTGTGTGTCTGCCAAAAACGCAAAATACGAAAATATCTGTGTCAGAGATTGTGACATTATTAAGACACATTTCCATGGTAACTGTGACTCATGCTACCAAAGCTCACCTACATATTGAATTTATAAATATTTTATAAAAGTCTCTACTCTGTCACAATTTACATATATATTTACATATATTTAAACCACAATTACTAAAAACCTCTTAAATATAAGACAATATTTCCGAACCATTAAACTACATGGATGTTTTACGTTGCAACTTGTTGTGGTTAATAACGTCCGTCCCCAGTCCCTCTGTGGCTGTCAACCAGAAGTAGGAAGAGTGACCCTCACCATAGCGGTTACAACACATAACTTTAGATGATTTTATGATGCTGATGATTTATGATAATAAGTCCACACGGTATCACTGATAGACAGACAGAAAGGTTCCATTTGGAACACAACACAGCCCAAAGCAAGTTAGAGAAGACATACCTTTCACTGTGTGGTCGGCTACGGTCGGGTTGGATGTGCTTGTGTTAGTTGTGCCTGTGGCTCCGTGTGGATTAGAAGCAAGGACAGAACAAAGAGAAACACAGAATTAGTATCTTCATCACTCTTTACAACAAATATGACTGAAGATATCGGTTTGGACAAGATCTATTTTTGTTATCTTGTATAAGTTACTGATTTAGTTTGTGTCTAAAAGTGAACTCAGAACAAAACAAACCATCTTCAAATGTTAACATAATAGAGCTCATGTTTACAGTTAAAACTGTACAATGTAGGATGATTTCATCCTACGTTTGTTGGTGATAGATGTTAGATCGTCAGGTTTCAAACACACGTTCCTTGACCACAAGGACTTCCACTACCAAGTCATATCAGAGTAACAGGGGATTGATAAAGACCACATTTTGAAACACGGCTTCAGAAGACAGAAATTAAATACCTTTTGGTACAGTTGTGCTTGGTTTAGACGTGCTTGTGTAAGTTGGGCCTGCTGCTCCATGTGGATTATAACCAAGGACAGAGCAAAGGCCAAAACAACAAATTGGGAGGATTGTCACATACATGTAAACATACAGTGAAATGTGTTTTCTGCATTTAACCCATCCTAGTTGTAGGAGCCAAATAGCGTTTTTGTTTACCTAAAAAACGAATAATTAGAATTTGTAGACTTCCCATGTTTTGTTTTACTATATATCAGATCTACTGATTTGATCGACAGCTGATCGACAGCTGGGCCACCGATTGATTGGCAACTTGGCCACACCCATAGTAATCAGGTGGTGCAAGTTAACAAAGGGAAGTGGAAAATGTTTGGACCAGGTTTATGGAGTCCTAGCTTTAGTTGGAGAGCAAACACAGTTTTTTAACCATCTTCTATTTTGAATCACCTACATACACCTACACATACATCCACATACATCTATCATCTACTTTCTACCTTTCACACACAAACACACACACATGAACATAGTTTGTCTATTGCGCTGGCCTACAACGTTTTGGTAGGATATTTGAGTTTGAAATATTTGAGTTTAACATGCGCACGGCGTCCGGATCTACGACAGGTGCGTTAAAACAACTCTTCTATCGCTGGGGCAGTGGCTATAATTAAGTGAAGGAATAGCCACTATATTTAGTTAAAAAACTATTGCGTCGGACTTTCCCGCACTACTCCTCGGACTCGGGACATGAATGGACTTCAAGCGAACAGATGGAAGGAACAGATTTAAAGGGACTAAGGGACAGGAGGTAAAACAAACAATATTGAATGTGCACCGAATCGTGCTGAAGCGATCATCGGATGTTGAAATAAGGAATTGTTTGTTATTGGATGTCTCGCGTAGGACTTGCTGTTGCTCCAGTTGCTGTCGCTTGTTTGTTTGTTGTTGGACGTCCTGCGGAGGATAGGCTGTGTATGGAAGTCGCCGTGGTTTGAAGGCGTGTTGGGGTTTGGAGCGCTACTGCTGGGCAGTGCGGAACGATACGCCTACATTGTATCAGCGCGTCTGATCAGCGCTACCGAATCAATTGTAGGTTATTGTGAATGGTGTTTTGTGGCTCACGTAGGCTACAGTGACTATAGCGTTATTTATAGCCTACCTTTACTGCCGTCGGTATGTCGGAGTTAAAGGAACAGCCGTCCGTGCCGGTCGTGGAGCAGCCCGCTGAGGCTGATGAAGAGGAGAGGACTCTTTTTGACGCTCGCAGAGAAACTGGGAGTGCAGACACGTAAACAGAATGAGATTCAAGCTCTGTTGGATGACGAATTCGGAAAAACTGACATACACACCATAAAGCTGAGATGTGAAACGCTTGAGAATATGCTGGAAGAATTTGTAGTGTTTCAAAAGTCTGTTTTAATGTTAATGTCACAAGAAGAACAAGAGTGTGACCAAATGGACTGGTTTGTGCCTAAGGAAAACAGGTTCAGAGAATTTTTGGGACATGTGAAGGGAAAGATGGAGTGGAGTGGACTGCTTATGAAAAGCAGATGAATTACTCTCCTGAAAGGCTTCCTGATATACGACCAGTAGACAGTGTGTCACACAGGGGGTCCACTGTCCGAAGTACTACATCCTCCACAACCAGAAGACTAAGGGCGCAGGCTGAGGTAGAGAGAGCAGCTCTATTGGTTCGCGCAACAATGCTCGAAAAGAAGCATCAAATGGAAATGGAAGAAGCAGGCCTCAAAGCAAAGAAGGAAATGTTGCAGGTGGAAGCTGGCCTAGCTGAAACCACTGCAAAATTAAAGGTTCTGGAAGAATATGAAGTTTCATCTCAAACATCTCAAGTTGATATAAGGAAGACTCCTCCTGATGCCATGAATGCTTATATGGAGCGAGCGGATTGGCAGAAAAAGGCAACAAGAACAATAGAAAAGTTTAACCCCTCAACACCCGGAATCTCAGAAAGGCAAGAGCAATTAGAAGACCAAGGTCAAGATAGCCTTCCTTATGTAGGCCCCACCTACACCAGCTCAGGTGGTGTTACGGGTGGTGCTAGAAACAAGACTCCTCTACAGCAACACTCATCAAGATTCATCAACAGCAGCACGATGCCTGCAGGTGGCGCCACTCAGTCTGGTCTCGATGATGGAACTAAAACTCTGGTTGATGTGTTGAGCAGACAAAACGAGATTTCCGAGCTCATTGTGAAGCAGCAGCGTTTGTCTTTACTTCCAGTCAAAGCAATAACGGCATTCTCTGGTGAACCACTGCAGTATCAGTCTTTTATCCAAGCTTTTGAACACTGCATTGAAAGCAAAACTGACAGCAACCAAGACCGACTGTACTTTTTAGAGCAGTTCACAAGTGGGCAAGCAAAGGACCTAGTTCGTAGTTGTATGCACTTGGAGCCTGTAATGGGATACCAGGAGGCCAGGAGGCTTCTATTGGAGAACTTTGTCCATGGTATGAGAATCACAGCTGCCTACATTGATAAAGCTCTCAGCTGGCCAACCATTAAAGTTGAAGATGCAAAGGCCTTGCATTCCTATGGACTCTTCTTGAGAGGATGTTATAATGCATTACAAAGGGGTCAGTACATGGAAGAGATTAACACTCCTTCCAACCTGAGAATAATTATTTCTAAACTCCCTTTCAAGCTCAGGGACAAGTTCAGGTCTGTCGCTTGCGACATACAGGAAAGACACAAACAGAGAGCAAGTTTCAAAGACATGGTACACTTTGTTGAAAAACAGGCTAGGATCAGCCTAGATCCCATCTTTGGGGACATTCAAGATCCCCGCCCAGCCAACAAAGCTTCTGGATCAAGGACCTTCAAACCTACCACCAAAGGAAGTAGCTTTGTCACCGCAATAACTACTGTGTCTGAAAACTCAGAGAAGGAGAATAATACTTACCCATCACCCGCCATCGATCAGCCATTGGAAGATCCTGTAAGAAAGAAAATTACTTATCGGCCATCAGAGAACCCTGCGAAAAACAGAAGTACTTATTTGAAGGAAAGACCTGACATCAGAATTGCTTTTCAAAGACCATGTGCACTCTGTTCAGGAGACCACACACTAGAGTGGTGTAGAAAGTTTAAAGCAAGACCACACAAAGAAAAGGTGGATTTCCTCATGTCCAAAGGTGCATGTTTTGGATGTTTAACATTGGGACACATAAGCAGAGAATGTAAAAAAAGGCTCACATGTGCCGTTTGTCAAAAGAAACACCCCACTCTACTGCACATCAAGACTGAGGAGGATGGCTCTCATAAAGAAGTTAAATCTGCTGTTGAGATGCCCAAAGAAAAACTGAGCAGCGCTCTGGTTTCCATGACAATCGGTGACCATACTGGGGCCGGTAAAGATTGTGCTCTTTCAATTCTGCCTGTACAGATTAAACATGCTAAAGGAAACAAGGTTGTCCAAACTTATGCCTTTTTGGACCCTGGTAGTACTGCAACATTCTGTACCGAGAAATTAATGAATGAGCTCAACATCCAGGGTCAGAGAACGGTAATTCTTCTAAAAACAATGGGGCAGGAGAAACCCGTAAGCAGCTACAGAGTAACTGGCCTAGAAGTGGGCAGTCTTCAAGATGACACATTCATGAAGCTGCCAGAAGTATACACTACCACAGAGATTCCCGTCACAAAGGAAAACATCCCCACACAGGATGACATCATGGAATGGCCATACCTTAGTGAAGTTCAGCTGACAACTGTTGATAAGGAGGTAGGACTGCTCATTGGACTGAATTGCCCTAAAGCTTTGGAACCATGGAAGGTTGTGAATAGCGAAGGGAACGGCCCTTATGCGGTTAAGACACAACTTGGATGGGTAATAAATGGACCACTCAATAGCAAACCCTGTGTGGATAAAAATGGACGACCATATTTGAAAGCAAACAGAATCTCAATTGCCAACATTGAAGAATTGCTTGTTCAACAATACAATCAGGATTTCCCCGAACAGCGTCACATGGAGAAACGTGAGTTGTCCGTTGAAGATAAACAGTTTCTCAAGAAAGCCTCTGACTCTGCTACATTAAAGAACGGACACTACTACCTCCAACTCCCCTTCCGAAAGGATGATGTGAAGATGCCAAAGAACCGTCACATTGCAGAACAACGTGCCCTTAACCTCGTTAGGAAGTTCAAGAAAGAACAGGTGTTTTTTGAGGACTATAAAAGTTTCATGAATGAGGTCATACAGAAAGGTCACGCTGAAAAGGTTCCAGAGAACCAGCTACAAAGAGATGATGGACGGGTATGGTATATACCACACCATGGTGTGTATCACCAACGGAAGAAGACCATCCGTGTGGTTTTTGACTGTGCTGCCACATACAGGGGCACATCTTTGAACAAAGAGCTGTTACAAGGCCCAGACTTATCCAACACGTTGTTTGGAGTTCTCCTCAGGTTTCGGCAGGAACCCATTGCCATGATGGCCGATATAGAGGGAATGTTTCATCAGGTCAGAGTACCACCTGAAGATGTTGACTTCCTTCGTTTCCTTTGGTGGCCTGATGGTGATGTAACAAAACCGCTGGCAGAATACAGGATGACCGTTCACCTGTTCGGTTCGGTCTCATCTCCTAGTTGTGCTAGCTTTGCCCTGAAGAAAACAGCGGAGGATAACCTGGGCAAGTATGATGTAAAGGCTCTCGATACCATCAGGGAAAACTTCTACGTGGACGATTGTTTAACATCAGTCCCCACCGAGAGTAAAGCCATAGACCTGGTCAAAGACCTCAGAGATGTCTGCCTAGAAGGAGGATTTAGATTGACCAAGTGGGTAAGCAATAGCCGTGCTGTCCTGTCCTCACTGCCTGCAGAGGAAAGAGCAAAAGAGGTGAAGGAGTTAGATCTGGACAGGGAGAACCTACCTATGGAAAAGGCACTGGGAGTCCATTGGGATGTAGAGAATGACACACTCTCATTCAGAACAGCCATAAAGACTCAGCAAATCACCAGAAGAGGTATCCTTTCTGTAGTCTGCTCTGTATACGACCCTCTAGGATTCCTTGCTCCTTTCATCCTGTCGGCAAAGAACATACTTCAAGAGCTGTGTAAGTCAAACTGCAGCTGGGATGAGAAGATACCGGACGTATTGGCTATACAATGGAAAAGATGGCTCACAGACCTGAGCCAACTCACTGGCTTCTCTGTCGACAGATGTATAAAGCCAAAGGGATTTGGCAAGATAAAATCTGCACAGCTGCATCATTTCAGTGACGCCAGTGAGTCGGGGTATGGTGTTGTCACCTACTTGCGCCAAATAAACATCTTGGGTGAAACTCACATCACATTCATTACAGGCAAAGCAAGAGTCTCCCCGCTCAAGCAAATTACCATCCCAAGACTTGAGCTAACAGCAGCGGTTCTTGCAGTAAGAATGGATGTAGTGTTGAGAACAGAACTTCAGATCATGCTGGAAGAATCCGTCTTCTGGACTGACAGCACATCAGTCCTGCGTTACATTGCCAATACAACTACAAGGTTCCACACGTTTGTGGCAAATCGAGTCTCTGTGATTAGAGAATTGTCAGCAACTCGGCAATGGAGGTATGTGGGCTCCAAGCAAAACCCGGCTGATGATTCCTCACGGGGCATGACTGCAGAGGCATTCTTGAAATCTACGAGGTGGATTCAGAGCCCAGAATTTCTTTGGAAAGATGAAAGTCTTTGGCCAGCACTGCCTGAAGAGCTGAGTCCCATCCCCTCAGACGACCCAGAGGTCAAACAGAAGGTGATGGTCAATCGCATTTCAATAGAGAAGGAAAAGGATCCTACAAGCGAGTTAATGGAACACTTCTCAAGGTGGAGTGATGTCAAGAAAGCAACAGCATGGATGCTGAAGCTCAGACAAACCCTACAACAACTAAGCAACAAAAGAAAAGAGTGTACAAAAAAGCTCAAGAATGGTGACAGCAAAGAAACAACTGAACAACTGAACAGGTTCAAAGGAACACTGGGTGGCCAAAAGCTTTCACTTGACGACATGACACAGGCCGAGAAGGCAATAATCAGTTACAGTCAAAGTCAATGCTTCCCAGAAGAAATATCTGCTTTGAAAAAAGGAAACCTTCATGTAAAGAGAGAAGCAGTGCCATCCTCAGGCTAGATCCAGTCTTAGAAGATGGATTGTTAAGAGTCGGAGGAAGGATAAGCAGGTCAGCGATGCCACAGGAACTCCTGCATCCAGTCATCTTGACTAAAGAGTGTCACATTGCCAAGCTCATTTTGAGAGACGTTCATGAACGAGTTGGTCATGGAGGGAGAAACCATATGCTCTCCCGGCTGAGGCAGAAGTATTGGATCCTGCATGCCAACACAGCAGCAAGGAAAGTGATCAACAAATGCATGTTTTGTCGTCGGCAAAGGGCCAAAGCAGGAGAACAAAAGATGGCCGATCTGCCCAAGAGTCGCGTCACACCAGACCATCCACCTTTTACGTTTGTTGGTACAGACTACTTTGGGCCAATCGAGGTGAAGCGTGGACGAAGCTATGTGAAAAGGTATGGTGTAATATTTACGTGTTTAACCAGCCGTGCCGTACACCTGGAAATGGCTTCATCTTTGAATACTGACTCCTGCATTAACGCCATCCGCAGATTTATCTGTAGAAGAGGTCAAGTTGTGGAGATGAGGTCAGATAACGGCACAAACTACGTCAGCTCTGAGCGTGAGCTCAGAGAAGCTGTTAAGGAGTTGAACCACAGCAAGATTGAGAACACCCTGCTTCAGGATGGGATAAAGTGGATCTTCAATCCTCCTTCTGGTTCCCATCATGGAGGAGTGTGGGAGCGCCTGATACGTCAGGTAAAGAACATACTTACCTCTGTCATGAAGCAGCAAGCATTAGACGATGAAGGCTTACAGACGGCACTTTGTGAAGTGGAAGCTATTCTCAATGACCGTCCAATAACAACTGTGTCAGACGATCATAATGACTTGGAAGCCCTCACACCAAACCATTTGCTTCAGCTTAAGGGAAAGCCAATCATGCACCCGGACTATTTCACAAGGAGGACTTGTACTCCAGGAAAAGATGGAAGCAAATCCAATACCTAGTTGATCTTTTCTGGAAAAGATGGATCAAAGAATATCTTCCCCTATTGCAGGAACGACAGAAATGGAATACCTTAAGGAGAAATCTTGCTACTGATGATGTTGTGCTCATAGTAGATGATACCGCTCCGCGCAGCTCCTGGTTGATGGCCAGAGTTATCAAACCGTTACCAGATGCAAAGGGTCAAGTAAGAAGTGTGCTACTGAAGACAAAGACGAGCACATTAGAACGCCCCATTAGTAAGCTATGCTTGCTACAAGAATTCATATGAAGAATAATCGTTCAAAGAAAAAGAAGGTTAAGAAGAAGCCTTAAGTTAAGGTTTAAGTTTTGGC
This sequence comes from Muraenolepis orangiensis, assembly GCA_027704905.1. Taxonomy (NCBI): domain Eukaryota; kingdom Metazoa; phylum Chordata; class Actinopteri; order Gadiformes; family Muraenolepididae; genus Muraenolepis; species Muraenolepis orangiensis. The sequence continues at coordinate 24,965,940 of CM051019.1, forward strand.
TCCTTTGAGATTTAAGTTAGAGTAATTGTTTTGTTAACCACAGCCACAATTAGGGGCCGGTAATGTAGGAGCCAAATAGCGTTTTTGTTTACCTAAAAAACGAATAATTATAATTTGTAGACTTCCCATGTTTTGTTTTACTATATATCAGATCTACTGATTTGATCGACAGCTGATCGACAGCTGGGCCACCGATTGATTGGCAACTTGGCCACACCCATAGTAATCAGGTGGTGCAAGTTAACAAAGGGAAGTGGAAAATGTTTGGACCAGGATTATGGAGTCCTAGCTTTAGTTGGAGAGCAAACACAGTTTTTTAACCATCTTCTATTTTGAATCACCTACATACACCTACACATACATCTATCATCTACTTTCTACCTTTCACACACAAACACACACACATGAACATAGTTTGTCTATTGCGCTGGCCTACAACGTTTTGGTAGGATATTTGAGTTTGAAATATTTGAGTTTATTATTTCCAACAATGAACATGCGCACGGCGTCCGGATCTACGACAAAGGTGCGTTAAAACAACTCTTCTATCGCTGGGGCAGTGGCTATAATTAAGTGAAGGAATAGCCACTATACTAGTATTAGGAGCAGTGGGCAGCTATTTATACAGAGGGAGCAGTTAGGGTTAGGGTGTCTTCCTCAAGGCACCTCCACAGTTTTTGCTAGGAGGAGCCGGGGATCGAACCAGCAACCTTCCGGTTGTGAGGTGACCGCTCTACCTCCTGAGCTACACTGCCACCCCACAACAAATACATGTGGAATCAGAACAGTTCTGTGACAACTTGTGATCTTTATCACATCTTTAGCAGATTCATGAGATTAATTATTTCACTAATTATTACGCCATGACACTGCTGGGTGAGAAAACTTTCCATTTAAATTTTACACTTTTCAATTCTGTGAACATGTATTTGTTCAAAAACATAATAATAATAATAATAATAATAATACATTTTATTTGTTCGGCGCCTTTCAAGACACCCAAGGACACCTTACAGAGCATGTATGCTACAGTCAAGTTAAAATTATAAAAAAATATATAAAAAAGTAAAAAACTGTGGACTTCACAAAGTGTCCGCAGGGTTTAAAACAAGAAAAACAACAGGAAGTAAAATGAAGAAAGGAAGAAAGATGGTACCGTTCATAAGGGATAAGCCAGTTTAAACAGATGGGTTTTTAGTTGGGTTTTGTAGGTTGTTATAGAATCAGACTGTCGGATGTGTAGTGGCAGGGAGTTCCAGAGTCTGGGAGCCGAGCAACTGAAAGCTCGAGCACCCATGGTGCTGAGGCGTGAGCGGGGGACGGTGAGAAGTCCAACGGAGGAAGAGCGGAGGTGCGGGAGGGGGTGTACTCCTGAAGGAGGTCAGTGATGTAGATGGGGGTTAGATTGTGGAGAGCTTTGTAGGTGAGTAAGAGGTTTTTGTAGTCAATCCGGTAGCGCACAGGAAGCCAGTGTAGTTGAATGAGAACGGGGGTGATGTGGTCAGATGAGTTAGTGCGGGTGATGATCCGGGCAGCAGAGTTCTGAATTATTTGCAGTCTGTTGAGGAGTTTGATGGGAAGGCCAGTCAGAAGTGCATTGCAGTAGTCAATCCGGGACGTGACAAAAGAGTGGACCAGGATTTCAGTGCTGGATTGGGACAGAGATGAGCGGACTCTAGAGATGTTCCGAAGATGGAAGAAGGCAGTGCGAGTGATGTTTTTAATGTGTGGTGCGAATGAGAGGGAGCCATCCAGAATGACACCGAGGCTTTTTACTTGGGAAGAGAATGGAATGGGGAAGCCGTCGATGATGATGTTTGGAGCTGGGTTGTTTTGTGACTTGGTGAGGGTGGATTTGGAGCCGATGAGCAGGGCCTCAGTTTTGCTAGCGTTGAGCTTGAGGAAATTCCTGCTCATCCAGCTCCTGATGTCCTCTAGACAGGTGGTGAGGGAGGTGGGGGGCAGGGCAGTGGAGGGTTTGGAGGAAATGTAGACCTGTGTGTCGTCGGCGTAACAGTGAAAGTGAACCCCATGGTGACGGAGGATTTTGCCCAGGGGGAGGAGATATGTGATGAATAGGAGTGGACCCAGTACTGACCCCTGGGGGACACCCAGTGCAACAGAACACCCTGACTTTTGGTTCCCGAGTTGTACAAACTGTTGTCTGTCAGTGAGGTAGGATGTGAACCAGGAGAGTGCAACACCAGTGATCCCAATGCCAGCCAGGCGGTCCAGGAGTAGTGGGTGGGAAATGGTGTCGAATGCAGCGCTGAGGTCGAGGAGGATGAGGATGGTGAGAAGTCCAGAGTCCGCTGCACGGAGGAGGTCGTCAGTGATTTTAACCAGAGCCGTTTCAGTGCTGTGTTTTTGGCGGAAACCGGATTGAAAGGGTTCATGGAGGTTATTTATTTCCAGGTGGGACTGAAGCTGTGCGGCAACCACCCTCTCAAGGGTCTTGGAGATGAAGGGTAGGTTGGAGATGGGCCTGTAGTGGTTCAGATCGGCTGGGTCAGTACCGGGTTTTTTGAGGATGGGAGTGATTGCAGCCAGTTTGAGGGCGGGGGGTACAATTCCAGAGGTGAGGGATGAGTTAATTATGTCAGTGACCATGGGTGTTATGGCTGGTAGACAAGCCTTGACCAGGGTGGTGGGAAGAGGATCAAGCTGACAGGTGGTGGTTTTGGCTTTACGGATGAGCTCTGAGATGGTGTATTCCGATGCTGGGGTGAAGTTGGAGAGGGAGCTGATGAGTTGTTGGCCAGTGGTAACCATCCAGGGTGGATCACTTGAGGAGGTGCATGATGAGGCCAGCTGTAGGTGAATGGTGTTAATTTTAGAATGAAAAAATTGCAGAAATCGATCTGTGGAGATGTCTGGAGGGCGGGTTTGAGGAGGCTGAAGTAGGTGTCTGACTGTGGAGAAGAGAACTCTGTTGTTACCAGTGCTGATGAGGTTGGAGTAATAGGAGGATTTGGCATTGGAAAGTGCGTTTTTATAGTGATGAAGGTGATCTGAGTACATTTGGGTGTGAACTGAGAGTCCGCTGTTTTTGCACAGCCGCTCCAGTCGGCGGCCTGTGGCTTTGAGCTGACGGAGCTCAGAGGTAAACCAGGGGGCGGAGTGGGTGAATGAGACTTTGCGAGTTTTCAAGGGAGCCAGGGCCGTGAGGGAGGAGGAGAGACAGTTATTGTAGTGATTCACCAGGTCAGCAGTGTGGGAGGATGGGGGAGGATTGGGGTAGGAGTTAATCAGGGTGGTGAGATCTGTGGGGTTAATATGTTTAATGTTTCTGAAGGTGATGGACCGTTGTTCTTTGGCTTTAGAAAGGGGGGCATGGATTTTAAAAATGACAGCTTTATGGTCAGAAATGGGGAACTCTGTGACAGCAAGGTTAGTGGGAGTGATGCCAGTGCAGCAGAGTAAGTCCAGTGTGTGCCCTTTGTTGTGAGTTGGGAGGTTGACATGCTGTGTGAAACCGAGGCAGTCCAGGAGTGAGATGAAATCATTTGCAAAACCATTCGATGGGTCGTCGATGTGGATGTTGAAGTCACCCAAGAGGATAACAGTAGGGGACATTGCACATACAGATGTTAGTAGTGATGAAAATTCAGTAAGAAAAACAGCAGAGGGCTTTGGTGGTCTGTAGATGGAAATAATGATGGTGGGTTCGGAGCCAGAGACTTTTATAGCTAAGCATTCAAAAGAGGAGTGATGGGGGACAGTGACTGCAGTGACTTTAAAGATTTCACGGTGCAAAACAGCAAGCCCTCCCCCCCTCCCAGTGGCACGGGGTTTACTAATAAAAGCATCCCCCGGGGGGACAGCTGCATTCAGCTGGGAGAAGTCATCAGACTGTTGCCAGGTCTCCGTGAGGCATAAAAAATCAAGCGTTTTGTCCACAATGAAGTCAGAAACCAGCAGGGCCTTATTGGTGAGGGACCTTATGTTAAACATACATAGTTTCAGACAGGTAAGTTGTGCATATGTGGATGCTTTAAGCAGAGGGGATAACACACTGTGATTAACAGTACGGGCGGTGCGAGGGGGGCGTGGCTCAGTGGACCAGAAAGAGCGGATTATTATGTTATTGTTGTGGGTTGCGTATTCAAAGTGTCGTCCAGATCCACGGTGAATGTATCTTGGTCGTTTGAGAATACCAGGGTGGCCAGAGCTGGCGGGGTCCTGGAGTAAGACCGGAGACGTAGCAGCTCCGCTGCAGAGTAACGCAGCAGCAGAGATGCGCTCATGACCGTGAGACACACAGAGCGCTCCATATGAGCAGTATAAAAAATCCACGTACGAGATAAAAAACTAAAACAATGTAATGCAGCGGTTTGATTATCCAAGTGGAGAAAAAATAAAATAAAATAAAAGTAAATTAACTAAATGAAGACCGTAGTCGAAGACGAAGTCGTGTTGGTTGTAGGCGCGGGTTTTCGTGCGAGGCATACAGTGACAGCACAGTAGCACTAGCGCGTGTACAGACTGTTAAACGGGTTAGAGTCCAGTTGTAAAAGACATTCAGCAAACACAAAACAGCACAAACAACGGAGAGGCGCGGCAGCAACTTGCCAGCGGTCCCTCTCACTCGTGGCTTCCACGCGGGGGTATCGGGTGCGAAGTACCCGCAGGTAGTTGGCAGGCGATGGGTATCAGACGGGAGAACTACGTGCATTGTAGAGTAACGACCTCACGCTGGGGTAAAAAAATTGTTAACTAATTCTGGGGAATTTGTTTCTCTGCGCCTCCCTTGAAACCCTGTGGGACCAGGTGAGTCCAGCACCCGGGAGGACCAGGTGAGTCCAGCACCCGGGAGGACCAGGTGAGTCCAGCACCCGGGAGGACCAGGTGAGTCCAGCACCCAGGAGGACCAGGTGAGTCCACTTTGTGACATTCCTCTTTGTTTTTAAGTTGATCTGTGAGAAAGAGAGCGTTCAGCTATGTAATGGGTAACACTTTACAATATGGGAACATGAATTAGCATTAGTATATTAAAAGTGGTTCTTACCTTTGCATGACTTGGAACTGGACATATCTATCTATCTATCTATCTATCTATTTTTCTATGTATGTATATGTCTGTCTCTCTATATGTATCTGTCTGTCTGTCTGTCTGTCTGTCTCTCTATATGTATCTGTCTGTCTGTGTGTCTGTCTCTATATATGTATCTGTCTATCTGTCTGTCTGTCTGTCTCTCTATATGTATCTGTGTGTCTGTCTGTGTGTCTGTCTCTATATATGTATCTGTCTATCTGTCTGTCTGTCTGTCTCTCTATATGTATCTGTCTGTCTCTCTATATGTATCTGTCTGTCTGGTAACTCCAACTACTGCTCACTGTGGAGAGAAGGCTTCTTTCAGAGAGAACTCTGTCACTTCCTCAAACCTGTACTCTACTCTCTTTTCACACGAGAGTTTATCTGGTAGAGACACACACACACACACACACACACACACACACACACACACACACACACACACACACACACTCACACTCACACTCACACACACACTCAGGGGTTCCCAAACTTTTCAGGCCGCGACCCCCAAAATAACAGTGCTAGAGACTGGCGAGGGGGGGGGGACACGATCGCGATTCAGAATTCCTTTATTTGTCTACCTTACATATTAAACAGACTTACATAATAAAAATATCTATGTACACGTTATTATTAACAATAATAATAATAATAATAATAATAATAATACAAATTAGATTAAATTAGATTAGATTCAAATGTTAACATAATTGAACTCATGTTTACAGTAAAACTGAACTATGTGGGATGATTTCATCCTACGTTTGTTGGTGATAGATGTTAGATCATCAGGTTTCAAACACACGTTCCTTGACCACTAGGACTTCCACTACCAAGTCATATCAGAGGAACAGTGGATTGATAAAGACCACATTTTGAAACACGGCTCCGCAAGACAGAAATGAAATCCTGTACCAAGCACAACTGTACCTTTCGGTACAGGTATTGTACTATTATATCTTTAATATTTAAATGTAGAAAATAATGGGAATCGGGTAGGAGGGAAAAAAACAACATTCTGGTATATTTATATCATTTATTGGACAATTCAAATAACTCAAAACTAAAATAATAAAACCAATATATCAATATCTTAAATGTGTACATACATAGAAGAACAGAGAGTAGCTATTATGCACAACAGGAAGAAAACGGTAAAAGAATGTTGCATGAACTGCAACATTACTAGAAGTAAGTCTATTAATGGAATCATGATGGTCATTACAAGCTATAACGACTTATTATTACATGAATTAATCTCACTGAATAAGGTACGATCTCTTGTTGATTGTTCTGTTGATCTTGTTTCATATATTCTATGCTTGGTCTGTGGCGCCCTCTAAAGGACAAAACATGAACTGATTTGAAAAGCATGTTTCCCATCATTTACATTTAGAGCACGTGTTCAGCAACTATCGTCTGGTGAACGCTGTATTAATAACACATTATAGATTACACTGTTCACTACTGAGTGTAGGCCTAGGCCTACTGCTGGCTGCCTTTAAGCAATACAAAGGAACACTAAGTTGATTGCGTTGCATCTGAACGCCACACAACAACAAGCTAGCTCTGACCACTTCAACCTGCTGTCATCACGCAGCCTCCACACATTTGTCATTTCACCAGTCGGTGGACGGAGACAAAATGGACGCCGGCATCCGCCATGTCCCTGACACATGTGGGAGGGCCCCTGGTGTTTCTAATACATGTGGGAGGGCCCCTGGTGTATCTAATACATGAGGGAGGGCCCCTGGTGTTTCCTTCACATGTGGGACGGGCCCTGGAGTTCTCGTAGATGTCCGCTTGGCCGGATTCACCAGGGCCCGCTTGCTCCTGACGTGGTGGAAAACACAAGTTAAACGTGAGACGTATGACAAAACAATCACCTTTCTATCAGCAGTTACACACAACCAGCGTAGACCTTGTTCACCCAGCGGCCATATTGGTAGACCCTTCTAGAACCTTTGGAAACCGTAACGAGTGGATGCATTATTTTGTTGTGGTTCTCTGGTCAGTTTCCCCACCCAGGCAGCAGTTATGGTACAGTTGTACGGTTGTCATGGTTTCCCTGAAGAGTCCTAGAAGGCTTCACACTCAACAAACCAATATGGCCGCTGGGTGGATGAGGGGTAGGCTGTGTCCTAAATCCTTCCCTCCGTCCCTACTCCCTCTCTTGTAGTTCAATGTAGAGGACTATATAGTGAATTTCTTACCTCATTCCCTTCTCACTCTCTAGTACTTCAATGGAGAGGTAGTGGAGAGTATAGTATAGTACTATATATATTGCATATGTATATACTACTCACTATCTCATGCACTAGATGTGAGTAGGGAGTGGTTTGGGACACAGCCATTGGGCCCAGCGGGAGGGACTGGCGTTGTGTGGACATGCGGTGGTGGGGTCACGTGAAGGCAGAAGGTTTACCTGTGCTGAGCCTACTGGCCCCTGCTCACCCCACTGGACCACAGAGGGGCCCAATAATAACATTATTGCTCACATCCAGGCTTAGTCAATACAGTCACCCAGTTACTACAAGTTACACATCCACGGCAATTAGCATGAATACGTCATTAACTACTAACCACTGAACACCACTTGTGCATTGGTTTACGTTAGAGGACTGAACTCTAGTGGTTAAACACTATGGCATGTGTGACCTCTGATTGGCTGATAATAGTGACTCCGGTCACCTGCTGATGAAGCCTGGATGTGACGCACCTGTCCTCCGCTTCATAGAAACTGAATTAAACAGGAGGACAGGGGAGCCGGCAGCACTGAGGTAAGACCTGAACACATTGGTTTGAAGGCCGTGTGGAGGGCGGTGGGTTCTCCTTTAATACAGAAGGCAGCTCTGCTAGCGTTGATGTGCTCCGTGTGGATGGTTTTAATTATATTCTCTACACTACGGAGCAACACAGTAAACAGACAACAGACATCCAGTCCCCCGGACCACCAATACAATCAATCTTTAAACTCACAATGCACTCTTCAGCAGCCATCTTGTTTCCTGGTGAAGGGGAAAACACAGTGTTTCCATGGCGATATAGAGGTGTGGGGGTGGGGGGGGGGGGTAGATGTAAACGTGGTCAAATTCAAGTGAACTTTATTTGCAACGCCCTTAATCACAGTTACAGTCTCAAGGGGCTTCACAGGCCCCTCCCCCAAAGGCCTGAACTTTAGGACCAGGACACACTCCTCATTAAATAAGAACGATTCCATTTGTTCCATCCAGTTTAATAAAGGACTATGACAATATACAAACAAGTCTCGGACGACTGCGGGTGTATTTACAAATAGCGTCTCAGCTTCCTGTTCCGGTCGCTGCGCTACTGTGCAGGGCCGTCTATTATAGAGGCGCTGTATAGCATATTCTCTATCTCCCCCAGAGTCTTTAACATACCAATGTGTAAAGGCTGAGAAAAAATATAAATAACCAAACACACAAAAATGTGAATAAATGCCTGTATAACCCACCCACTGCTGGCGTACCTCCACAACACTGCCTGTCCTGTCCCATTTGTTGGGGTAGGGCCCTGTCTGGTTCTGTACACGGACCATGTCCCCTACCATGAGTGGCGGGAGGCGTTTTGTGTGCTCCGCCCAGGCATCAGCTGTGCGGATGTGGCGTTTGCGGAGAGCCTCCTCCCTTGCCGTCAGTGTCTCACGCCAGGTCTCGTGTGGTCTGTACTTCCCAGGTACAACCGGGATGAAGTCACGTATCGGGCGGCCGAAGACACACATTGCCGGAGATATCTTTGTGTCAGGGTCAGGTGTGTTACGATATTGCAGGATCGCTCTCTGCACAGCATCTGTGTCAAGCTCCCCCTTTGGGCCGGTGTTGTCGGGGGAAGGCCACAGACGAGAGGCGGTGGTGTACGCCCCATCTGTATAGAAATGACCTGGTCTCAGTGGAGGTGAACTCTGGGCCCCCGTCCGATGTGAGCTCTTCTGGCGTCCCGTACGTCACGAAGGCCCGACGTAGGTGATTTATGAGGCCGGCTGCCCCCCCCGTCGACTTCGAGATGATCGGCCAGTTTGAGTACCGGTCCACCGTCACGAGGTAGTGCACGCCCCTGTGCATAAAGAAGTCCGAACACACCGCCTGAAAGAGGTAAACAGCTGGGATAGGCGGGGTTGGCGGCGCTCCAGGCTGTGAAGGTGCCATCTGGTGGCAGTGCTCGCAGTTCCTCCGAGTGGCGCTGATGTCAGCCGACATGCCTGGCCAGAACACGGAGGATTCTGCGCGGGCGGTCATCATCGATACGCCCTGGTGGGCAGCGTGTAGGGCGCTCAGCACTTCTCTGCGGAGTGAGGGTGGTATAATTACTCTGTCCTTGTACAGGACCACCCCGTCAGTTGATGTGATGTTCTCACGGTACTGGTGGAAGTCACGGATCGTCTTCGGCATCTCGAACTTCGAGTTGGGGATGCCGTCCGTCGCCATTTCCTCCAGAGTGCGCATCTCACCGTCGCTGCTGGTGGCCTCCCTGACGCGATCCCATGTCACTGACCGCAATGATTCGAGGCCCGCAGCGCACCATGCCAGGTCGTCCTCCTCAGTGTCGTCGTCATTCCCTGGCTCGGTCTGGCGTAGGAAAGACAGTACATCAGTGTGCGTACTGGGTGGGAGGTGGGCCCCTACGGCGTTGTCATCCGGAAGGTCCATAAGTGATGGCCGTGTGGTGCCAACCGGCCTACGTGACATGGCATCCGCCGCCTTGTTCCTCATGCCCGGGACATGCACGATGCGGAAGCGATAACGCAAGGTCTTCTCCTTGAGGTTCCGCAGGCGGGGGTTCGGTATGTCATCGAGCGCCCGGTCTGCAAGGAGTCTCAGCAGCGGCTTATGGTCTACCGCTACGATCAAGTCCTCGCATCCCAACACAAAGTAGCGTGCCTTGTCCAATGCGTCCGCGACCGCGAGAGCCTCGCCCTCTATGGGCGTGTATCTGGACTCCGCCGCATGCGTGAATCTGCTGCCAACCAGGGTTATTTTCCAACCATCGGTGCAGCAGAAGGGTCTGACTGGCGTACATCGGCAGTGTTTCTGGAATAACCAGAATCCAATGCCCTCCTTTGACCAGTCCGTGGCGATACAACTCCGTGGACCACTCGAAGCGTTCTCCACTCTTCAGGAGCTTCCGGAATGGCTGCATACGCTCGGCCATGCTGAAGGCGTAGGCCACCTGGTTGACCAGCCCGAACCACGATCTGATGTCCGTGACGTTACGTGGTTGTGGGAAGTCGTGTATCGCCTCCAGGTAGCGACTGCACGGTCGCACGTCAGTCATGGTGATTGTGAAGCCTGCGAAGTCCACCGTGGGTGCGCTAAAGACGAACTTCTCCGGGTTGAGGGTTATTCCATTCCGGCCGCATATGTCCAGCCATTGGACCGCCTGGAAGTAGCTCTCCGCGATCGTGTCTGACCATAGTAGCGTGTCGTCTATGCACTTAGTTTTGTTGCCTATGTCCGCGACAACCTCGTCGTACCGTCGCGAGTAACCGTCCCCCGATGCCATGTACCCCTGTGGGGCCGACAGGTACCGGTAGCGCCCCCATGGAGTTATGAACGTTGTCTTGTGGCGATCGTCCTTGTGTAGTGGGACGCTGTGGTAACCGTTCCAGGCATCGAACACAGTCTTGAGTTTCCCGTTAGGCACACATCTCGCTTGGTGGAATGGAGATTGGGTGTGGTGGGTCTCACGGAGTGCATACCTGTTCAGGGCCTGGAAGTCGACAGTGCGTCGTGGTTTGCCTGTCTTCCTCGCGCAGATCACCATGCGATGACACCACGTCACCGGTGTACCGATAGGTACTTCCTCCAACACGCCGAGGCGGACGTCCTGGTCGAGGCCTGCCTTTACCTCCTCTTGCCAGTGTAGGGCCACGGGAATGGGGGTGTGACAGGCAACCGGTGTTGCATCCTCATTAAGCATGAGGCGGAGTGGTGGGCCGGTCATTTTCGGTTGTGTCTGGTGGGGGCACGTATTAAATGTGCTCTGGGCGTACAGTTTTAATAAGTGTCTCCGTAAAGCCTTCCTGTTAGCCTCGATCATGGGGAGCGTGGTCGGCCTGGTCGGCGGCTCTGCACGCCGTGGGCAGTCACACACTTCTGAGGTTGCCAGATTCACCTCCCCGAGTGTTGGGAACTGGGCGGAGATCATTCCCAGGTCCACGCAGGCTGCGCGGGAGAGAAATATGCGGTCTGAAGTGTCCGTCACATACGCGATTTGGCGCGTCTCCAACCTTCGAGCGTCACCACTGTTGCCGGCGAATCTGACTACCGCAGCTCCGAGGATCCGAATTCCCTTATTGTTCGCAGCCTTCATGGTCATGGATACGGGAATGAGGTCCTCTGTGCTTAGGCCCATTTGTTGAGCGACTTTAATGCCGATCAGGCAGCTTTGGCATCCCGTATCGGCCATGGCAGGCAGGGATACTGCACGGGTGCGTTTGAGGAGGTCAAAACCCAGAGCCTTGTAATCCTCGTGCTCGGTGGTGAGAGTGAGGTTGACGTATGGCTGTGGGCTGGACGCACGTTTCATCCACTTGTCGCACATGTCATCGTACAAATGGTGAGCGAGGGGAAGTGTGCGTAACTCGCCATCTGCGCTGACTGTGCATAGCTCAACGAAGGCTGCTGTCTGCTCGTCACACGTCCAGTCGGTCTCCTCGGGTGGGGGCCTAGTCGATCGGCCACCAAGGCAGGCCCTCTCGAGGTGATTCTGGCGGCCACACTTCCGACACTTTTTACCGTATGCGGGGCACTCGGCACGTCTGGCGTGCCACTGGGGTGTTTTGCCGTGGCCCACCTCGCCACAGTGGATGCATACCCCTTCGGGCTTGGCCTTTGGTTTCTCTAGCCTGGCTCCTCCTCTGGCGCGGGTGTCCTGTTGTCTCCCCCGACGGTACAAACTGCTGACCGTGTCCGCGCTCTGAGGGTCGAGTAGGCGCGATGCCGAGCACTTTCCAGACTCCTTAGCCTCGATATACTCGATCATGTCCTTCAGTGGCATGTTCTGGTTCTTCTCACCGAGCAGGTCGAGCTGTATTTCCAAGTCTGCGATGCCACGGGCAATCACATCGCGTAGGATCTCCTCCGTGAAGTCGTTGACTCGGTCGCACCCTGTCCTAGTGCATCTCATCTGGTACTTGCACGTGTCCGCCTGCCCCTTGATGCGGGCGTGGAACGACCGGATGGGCTCTTCATATCCCTGCCGCATGTTAAACAGGGCTGCCCGAGCTACCATGGTGTTCTCTGCGCGAACGGCGAGTGCCTTCATGGCAGCGAGAACGTCTTCCTCATCGTTGCCCGCTAGGCTCCTGCCCGCCGCACGTGTGAGGTCCCAAGCCCGACCAGCTTGGTGCCTGTCTTGTACTCACCCCAGCGGGTTACAAAGTATGACCAGGCCTCGCCCGTTCCGGCCAGTGCTATGGAGGGACGCTTTAGCTTGTCCATTTTAGCATTTGCGCCCGGCGCCCTGGGGGCTGCGACATGTACAGTGGCGTGTACACTTAACATGGCTGCCACCACTGCCGCCGCTGCATGCTCAGCTACATAGTCACAACCCTCAATAGGGCACTCTGCACGTATAAGCACCATTGACAGTTATTTGGATGAATAATTATAATAGCTTGCTTCCAATGTGTAAAAAAATTACTTCAGACTACAGCTGTAGCTCCAACAAAAAATCCCTTTTAGCATCTTCCATTGTAGAGCTAATAATAAAAGTCCACTATAATCCAATGAAATTATCCTGTACATGAAAGTAAAAAATCCATACCAATTGTCGACGTTAACAGTGTCCTGGTCCTTTAAATCGACAAGGTGCCGTGTTTGCCGACGGCTCCGTCGACTATCCGACTTTCTCCGTGGTCTGTTTGCACACCTCGTCGTCCTCCTCCGATCCACTGATCATATCCGTTGGGTTACATCCAGATGTTTGTATATAAATAAGAACGATTCCATTTGTTCCATCCAGTTTAATAAACGAACTATGACAATATACAAACAAGTCTCGGACGACTGCGGGTGTATTTACAAATAGCGTCTCAGCTTCCTGTTCCGGTCGCTGCGCTACTGTGCAGGGCCGTCTCTTATAGAGGCGCTGTATAGCATATTCTCTACTCATAACAGGCACTATATGGATTGGACATGGCGTCTAAATGCTGCAAGGGAGGAGAAACAGAATGCAGAGCATTCTAGTCACATTATGCGGCCATTCAAGAAATCATTTGAAAAAACGTGTTTTTTAAATGATTTTGTTTATGTGATTTCAATTACAATTGCAAATTCAATTACAATTGCCTGAATTATTGTACTTCTACCTGAGCACTGGTTCAGTTATTTGGGACTTGGAGACTGAAACACTCTATTGTAAGTCGCTTTGGATAAAAGTGTCTTCTAAATGACTGTTTTGTAATGTAATGTAACATCTAATGGACCGTGTGTGTGTGTGTGTGTGTGTGTGTGTGGTGTGTGTGTGTGTGTGTGTGTGTGTGTGTGTGTGTGTGTGTGTGTGTGTGTGTGTGTGGTGTGTGGTGTGTGTGTGTGTGTGTGTGTGTGTGTGTGTGTGTGTGGTGTGTGTGTGGTGTGTGTGTGTGTGTGTGTGTGTGTGTGTGATAATCTCTCGTGTGAAAAAAAGGGTGAAAAGTTTGAGGAAGTGAGAGTGCTTTCTGTAAGAAGCCTTGCTCTCCACATTTAGAAGTTAAGCAAACTACAGTAAATGAGAAGCACTCTACACATTATTATAATAATTATTATTATTATTATAATTATATTATTATTATTATTATTATTGTTCTTTTGTTCACCCATTATTATTATTATTGTTGTTCTTTCATTTCCCCTTTATAATTCAAATTATTTTTTATTATTATTATTATTATTATTATTTTTAATTATTATTATTGTTCTTTTGCTTCCCTATTATTATTATTAAAATCAAGAAGGAAGGAACACAGAACGGTGGCCCAACAGGCAGATTGCAGGGCGACTAAACAGTAATCAGACAGACAGAGGCTAACAAGATGGCGGTAGGCGGTCTCTCCTCACCTCTCGTCCTCCACCAGCCAACGAGGCGGAGCAGAACCACCAGGGTGAGGACGGAGAAGCCCAGCAGCACCGCCACATGCAGCAGGACCCCAGGTCCCCACGTCACCGCTGCAACACATCAGTCACAACATCTCCTGACTGTGAAGTGCGTTGAGGTCAGGCCACGGGTTAGAAAAGCACTTTATTCACTCACAGAGTCCATTCACCCATTTGTTAACAACCTACAGGGTATCTGTCTGGAACCACAGAAAACTAGAGTTCCCCCTCAGTAGAGCGCATATACCTCCGCCCCACCAAATTGACAAACTGAGTGAGTACTGAATGGGTGTGAGTGGGTGGATGCGTGTGAGTGGGTGAATGCATATGAGTGGATGAATGCGTGTGAGTGGGTGGATGCATGTGAGTGGATGAATGCGTGTGAGTGGGTGGATGCATGTGAGTGGATGAATGCATGTGAGTGGGTGGATGCGTGTGAGTGGGTGGATGCGTGTGAGTGGATGAATGCGTGTGAGTGGGTGGATGCATGTGAGTGGATGAATGCGTGTGAGTGGGTGGATGCGTGTGAGTAGGTGGATGCGTGTGAGTGGGTGGATGCACGACATTATTAAGACACATTCCCATGGCAACTGTGACTCATGCTACCAAAGCTCACCTACATATTGAATTTATAAATATTTTATAAAAATCTGTACATTGTCACAATTTACATAAATTGACTAAAAACCTCTTAAATATAAGACAATATTTCTGAACCATTAACATGGATGTTTTGATGGTGTCTTCATGCACATTTCTAAAACTCTTCCTCTTTTCAGGTAAATGATAACTGAATCTACATCTAATGCAAACTATTTTTGCAGATTTGTTTCAACTTGTGGTTCATAACGTCCGTCCCCAGTCCCTCTGTGGCTGTCAACCAGAAGTAGGAAGTGTGACCCTCGCCATAGGTCTTACAACACATAACTTGATACCACACGGTATCACTGATAGACAGACAGAAAGGTTCCATTTGGAACACAACACAGCCCAAAGCAAGTTAGAGAAGACATACCTTTCACTGTGTGGTCGGCTACGGTCGGGTTGGATGTGCTTGTGTTAGTTGTGCCTGTGGCTCCGTGTGGATTAGAAGCAAGGA
Organism: Muraenolepis orangiensis; assembly: GCA_027704905.1. Taxonomy (NCBI): domain Eukaryota; kingdom Metazoa; phylum Chordata; class Actinopteri; order Gadiformes; family Muraenolepididae; genus Muraenolepis; species Muraenolepis orangiensis. The sequence continues at coordinate 24,981,169 of CM051019.1, forward strand.
CAGAACAAAGAGAAACACAGAATTAGTATCTTCATCACTCTTTACAACAAATATGACTGAAGATATCGTTTTGGACAAGATCTAGAGATCTTTTTTATCTTGTATAAGTTACTGATTAATAACTGAAGTTCATGTCTAAAAGTGAATTCAGAACAAACAAACCATCTTCAAATGTTAACATAATAGAGCTCATGTTTACAGTTAAAACTGAACAGGAGGATGATTTCATCCTACGTTTGTTGGTGATAGATGTTAGATCGTCAGGTTTCAAACACACGTTCCTTGACCACTAGGACTTCCACTACCAAGTCATATCAGAAGTGTTACCACTTCCGGCGCTGCTACGAGCGGCAGCCAGCAACAGTTGCTCCCCCTCCCCTCTTACTTTTTAGTTATTTATTCTTATATTATTGTTGTTTTTATTATAGTTTTTTGTTAAGTAGCTGTGCAACCCTCAGCCAGCTATGTTTAGGGAAGTTTTTGCCGTGTTTCTCATTCTGGGGACACTGTTACTGAACCGCGTCTCCGTCGTGGCTCAACATTACGGCGGAGCCATTGTTTACGCGCGGAGTCAACTGTTGTCGCTACAACAGACCTCGCTGCTACGGGAGAGGCCCGACATCCCCGACCTCCCCAGGGAGCTGAGGAGGACGTACAGGGGATGCAAGGCTGGACGTAAACAGCAGGAGAGACAGCGGGAGAGGAAGCGGAGATATAAACCATATCTCCCTTCCATCACCATGGGGAACGTGAGGTCGCTAGCGAATAAGATGGACGAGCTAGCGGGCCTGGTGATGACCCAGCGGGTGTACCGGGAGAGCAGCGTGCTTTGTTTCACGGAGACGTGGCTCAACGAGGACACCCCGGACTCTAATGTTACCGTGGACGGCTTTCTAACCGTCCGGGCGGACAGGACGCACCGCGAGAGTGGCAAGAGGAAAGGTGGGGGACTTGCTATTCTCGTTAACAACAAGTGGTGTAACCCTGGACATGTTACTGTGAAGGAACGTGTGTGTAGCCCGGACATTGAACTGCTGGCCGTGAGTCTGCGGCCATACTATCTGCCGCGAGAGTTCTCCCATGTGCTTCTTGTTATTGTTTACATTCCACCGTCGGCAAACGCTGCGCTCGCGTGTGACGTCACCCATTCCGCCGTCGCGAGACTTCAGACACAGCACCCTGAAGCATTCATCGCGATATCTGGGGACTTTAACCACGTGACTCTGGCTGCAACACTGCCCACCTTCAAGCAGTTTGTGGACTGTCCCACCAGGGAAAATAAGACACTGGACCTGCTGTATGCCAATGTTAAGGAGGCATACAGCGCCACTGCCCTTCCTCCTCTTGGAAGGTCAGACCACAACCTCATCCACCTGCAGCCCCTGTATAGGCCTCTAGTACAGCGGCTGCCTGTGACCACAAGGACTGTGAGGAGATGGTCACAGGAGGCCGATGAGGACTTGCGGGGCTGCTTTGAGTCAACAGACTGGGATTTCCTCTGTGATTTGCATGGAGAGGACCTTGATGATCTCACGGATTGTATAACAGGGTACATCAACTTCTGTGTGGACAGTGTTGTTCCCACAGAGACTGTACGCTGTTTCCCCAACAACAAGCCATGGGTCACCCGAGACATCAAGGTCCTGCTCAATGAGAAGAAGAGGGCCTTCAGAGATGGGGATAGGGAGCAGATGAGGCGGGTTCAGAGGGAGCTGAAGGAGAGGATCCAGCAGGGCAAAGACAACTACAGGAGGAAGCTGGAGCACAAACTTCAGCAGAACAACCTGAAGGATGTGTGGAGTGGCATGAGGAGCATCACTGGCTACAAACAACCTGGTAGCCAGACAATAGGGGGGGGTCCTGATCGGGCCAACGAGTTGAATTTGTTTTTCAATAGATTCAATGAGTGGGCTCCGGTCTACCCCCCCTCCCCCAGCCCCTCTACAACCATTCCCCTCCAGCCCCCCAGCCCTGCTGTCCCCCCTCCCCCACCGTCCCTCTCCAGCATCAACATACCTGTTCTCTCTCCCCCACCACCACTACCTCACCCCTCCCCCATCAACACAACAGTGACTCTTCCAGCCCCCACACACGGCTCACATACCTTCACAGCTGAGCAGGTGAGGAAAGTGCTGTGCAGGCTCCATCCAGACAAGGCTGCAGGTCCTGACGGCGTCAGCCCGAGGGTCCTCAAAACATGTGCTGCCCAGCTGAGTGGAGTCCTGCAGTACATCTTCAACCTGAGCATGAGACTGGAGAGGGTCCCTGTGCTGTGGAAGACATCCTGCCTGGTGCCGGTTCCGAAGAAGGCACGTCCCAGCACCTCAAACGACTACAGACCGGTGGCGCTGACGTCCCACGTGGCGAAATCCTTTGAGAGGCTGGTCCTGACGCTTCTTCGGCCCCTGGTCAGATCATCACTGGACCCTCTTCAGTTTGCCTACCAGCCGAAACTGGGAGTGGAGGACGCCATCATCTTCCTGCTCCATCGTGCCTACGCCCACTTGGACAGACCCGGGAGCACTGTGAGAATCATGTTTTTCGACTTCTCCAGTGCGTTCAACACCATCCGGCCTGCCCTGCTGGGAAGTAAGCTGACGGCGATGAAGGTGGACTCTTCCCTGGTGTCCTGGATTACTGACTATTTGACGGGTCGTCCACAGTTTGTCAGACTGCAGGACTGTGTGTCTGACACTGTGGTCAGCAGCACTGGTGCTCCACAGGGAACTGTTCTTTCCCCATTCCTGTTCACCCTGTACACCTCAGACTTCCAATACAACTCTTTGTCCTGCCATCTGCAGAAGTTCTCGGACGACTCTGCAGTTGTTGGTTGTGTCAGCGAGGGAAACGATGAGGAGTACAGGGGCGTCGTGGACTCCTTCGTTGAGTGGTGTGAGCTGAACCATATGCAGCTCAACACTGACAAGACGAAGGAGATGGTGGTGGACTTCCGCAGGAGGAAATCCACACCCACACCCATTTCCATCAAGGGTGTGTCCGCTGAAGCTGTCCAGGAATATAAATACCTGGGAGTTCATCTGGACAACAAACTGGTCTGGGCCAAGAACTCTGAGGCGGTTTACAAGAAGGGCCAGAGCCGTCTTTACTTCCTGCGGAGGCTCCGGTCCTTCAACGTTTGCAACAAGATGCTGAATGTGTTCTACCAGTCGGTGGTAGCCAGTGCCATCTTCTCCGGAGTCGTGTGCTGGGGAAGCAGGTTGAGATCAGCAGACGCCAACAAGATCAGCAGGATTGTCAGGAAGGCTGGCGCTGTCCTGGGGGTCCAGCTGGACTCCTTGTTGGTGGTGTCTGAGAGAAGGATGCTGCGCAAGCTGCGTAGTATCCTTGACAACAACTCTCACCCTCTCCATCAGGTGCTGACCTCATATAGAAGCACCTTTAGCAACAGACTCATTCCACCCAGGTGCACCACAGAACGCCATAGGAAGTCCTTTCTTCCTGTGGCTATTAGACTCTATAATTCCTCTACCTCGGGTCGTGAGAGGGACAGTGGAGACTTAGTGACCTGAGGCCAACGTACTTATTTTTATTTTATTTTTGGTCAACGCACTGTAATCATCTCATTGTACTTTGCACTGTAAATTCTATTTCAAATCCGAATTCACTTTTCACTTTTTCACTTTTCACATGTCACTTTTCAGTTCTTTTCAGTTGAGTTATTTATTAATATATTATTACTGCCAATTTGCACTATACGTATTGTTGTGTATTGTATATACCTACGTACTACTGTTATAATACTGTAAATTATCTTCACTTATCAATACATTTAGACTTCATTTAGAATTATTTTAACTATTTTTGTTTATAATAGTTTTATTTTAGTTAGTTGTTGTTTTGTTTTTTAGCTTAGGTTTTAGTATTCTTGTGTGTGCATTTATTCCCCCTGTGTCAACTGTTAACACAGTTAACAGTTGACAGTTAACCTTAATTTCCCTCGGGATTAATAAAGTTTTCTGAATCTGAATCTGAATCTGAATCTGAAAAGTGGATTGATAAAGACCACATTTTGAAACACGGCTCCACAAGACAGAAATTAAATCCCTTTGGGTCCAGTTGTGCTTGGTTTAGACGTGCTTGTGTGAGTTGGGCCTGCTGCTCCGTGTGGATTATAACCAAGGACAGATCAAAGGTCAAATGATGTGAGATTCATTATTGCAGTAATTATACGCTGTGACACAGCTGGGGTGAGAAAACTCTCTTTCCACAAAACACTGTTTCTGTGTTTGCCAGATACCAATTTACAACCACAGAAGCAGCAGGCCCCCCAAACACCACCCATGTCTTAGCCTTGGTTTATGGAGGCCCCTACGGGCAGAACATGTTCATGGGGACCGGGACAATCAAATGAGAACCTTGGCTGGGGCAACGTTTACATTTACGCCTGGAGATCACCTTAAGGGACCCTCACACGCAGGCTATTGGTTTTTAAGATTGAAATATAGTAATATTTTTTTACAATTGTTTTTAAGATTGGAATATAGTAAGTGTACATTTAGTACATAGATTCAAATCTAAATACTTACTTAAGTTAAGGTTTAGGTTGTACCATGCCATAGTGTTGGATCCTCCTGATTGGAACTGCATGCAGTTGTAATAACCTCCATCTTTCTTAGCCATCTTCTTTATGACCAGAGAACACTCCTCTGTAACACATAGTCTCTCCACGTAGTCATTGGTAACTTTCCCTCTAGAAACCAATGAGTAATTCTTTCTATTCTTCCATAACAGCCAGTCAATTGTGGAACAGTTATTTTGAGCCCCAGCACACGGTAGAGAGACACAACCTCCAGCTCTGACCTCTGTTGTTGTTTCTTCATACTTAGAGTCAGGTACTTTGTGACATTCCTCTTTGTTTTTAAGTTGATCTGTGAGAAAGAGAGCGTTCAGCTATGTTATGGGTAACAATTTATAATAAGGGAACATGGATTTGTCAATCTATCAATCAATCAATCTATCTATCTATCTATCTATCTATCTATCTATCTATCTATCTATCTATCTACTATCTATCTATCTATCTATCTATCTATCTATCTATCTATCTATCTATCTATCTATCTATCTATCTATCTATCTATCTATCTCTCTCTCTCTCTCTCTCTCTCTCTCTCTCTCTCTCTCTCTCTCTCTCTCTCTCTCTCTCTCTCTCTCTCTCTCTCTCTCTCTCTCTCTCTCTCTCTCTCTCTCTCTCTCTCTCTCTCTCTCTCTCTCTCTCTCTCTCTCTCTCTCTCTCTATCTCTCTATCTGTCTCACATTTTATGTCTGTGTGTCTGTCTCTATATATGTGTCTGTCTGTCTGTCTGTCTGTCTGTCTCTCTATATGTATCTGTCTGTCTGTCTGTGTGTCTGTCTCTCTATATGTATCTGTCTGTGTGTCTGTCTCTATATATGTATCTGTGTGTCTGTCTCTATATATGTATCTGTCTGTCTGGTAACTCCAACTACTGCTCACTGTGGAGAGAAGGCTTCTTTCAGAGAGAACTCTCTCACTTCCTCAAACCTGTACTCTACTCTCACACACACACACACACACACACACACACACACACACACACACACACACACACACACACACACACACACACACGGGCGGTCCATTAGATGGACATATTTGGGCATATCAAAACATTTCCAAGTTGTCATCAGTGATCAGTGAAATACAGACGCTTAATGGAAAATCATTTGAGGGACTTTTTTCTTGCCCTCGGGGGGGCTAGGTTTAGAGGGGTGTTGTAAACATGTGGTCTGTGAAGCCCTTAGAGACTGGAACTGTGATTAAGGACTATACTAATACTATTGACTTGACTTTACTTGACCGGCTTTCCACTTTAAAGGTGAGGTGATGGGCTGGATAAATAACATATACAGTAACGGACTAACTGACTATGAAAGTGTCCATCCATCCATACTGTCTGTAATGAATGAGAATGATAAGTTCTACATATTTGTTCAATTAAAAATGAACTAGAAAGTTCCTCATACGGCAGCAGTCATCTGAACATGATATAGCTATAACTGAAGCTACGACTCAAGTCACAAGGGGCTGCTCATAGGAGATGTTCCAACTGTTGTTCTCTGGTCATGTAGCACCAGTTCTCTAGGGCTGTTGTTCTAACTGTTGTTCTCTGGTCATGTAGCACCAGTTCTCTAGGGCTGTTGTTCTAACTGTTGTTCTCTGGTCATGTAGCACCAGTTCTCTAGGGCTGTTGTTCTAACTGTTGTTCTCTGGTCATGTAGCACCAGTTCTCTAGGGCTGTTGTTCTAACTGTTGTTCTCTGGTCATGTAGCACCAGTTCTCTAGGGCTGTTGTTCTAACTGTTGTTCTCTGGTCATGTAGCACCAGTTCTCTAGGGCTGTTGTTCTAACTGTTGTTCTCTGGTCATGTAGCACCAGTTCTCTACGGCTGTAGTTCTAACTGTTGTTCTCTGGTCATGTAGCACCAGTTCTCTAGGGCTGTTGTTCTAACTGTTGTTCTCTGGTCATGTAGCACCAGTTCTCTAGGGCTGTAGTTCTAACTGTTGTTCTCTGGTCATGTAGCACCAGTTCTCTAGGGCTGTAGTTCTAACTGTTGTTCTCTGGTCATGTAGCACCAGTTCTCTAGGGCTGTAGTTCTAACTGTTGTTCTCTGGTCATGTAGCACCAGTTCTCTAGGGCTGTTGTTCTAACTGTTGTTCTCTGGCCATGTAGCACCAGTTCTCTAGGGCTGTAGTTCTAACTGTTGTTCTCTGGTCATGTAGCACCAGTTCTCTCTTTTTGTTTCATAGACAGCCCTGTTTTATGGCCCTTCTTTCCAGCAGAAACATATACTTTCATTAAGATTTTCATGAATAAATAAATACATAATGAGACAGGGTGAATGGTTTTGTATTATTGTCTTTTCTTATTTTTAATGTATAGACAAGAATGGGAATCGGGTAGGAGGAAAACTTTTTTTTTTTATATATATTTATTGGACAATTCAAATAACCTAAACATATTTTGGATATATAAACATCTTAAATGTGTGCATACCTAGAAGAACAGATAGTATGGTATCATGCAAAACAGGAAGAAAACGGTAAAAACCCAAAAGCATGAACTGTAACATAACTAGAAGTAAGTCTATCAATGGAATCATGAAGGTCATTACAAGGACTAACAATTACATGAATTAATCTCACTGAATAAGGTACGATCTCTTGTTGATTGTTCTGTTGATCTTGTTTCATATATTCTATGCTTGGTCTGTGGCGCCCTCTAAAGGACAAAACATGAACTGATTTGAAAAGCATGTTTCCCATCATTTACATTTAGAGCACGTGTTCAGCAACTATCGTCTGGTGAACGCTGTATTAATAACACATTATAGATTACACTGTTCACTACTGAGTGTAGGCCTAGGCCTACTGCTGGCTGCCTTTAAGCAATACAAAGGAACACTAAGTTGGTTGCGTTGCATCTGAACGCCACACAACAACAAGCTAGCTCTGACCACTTCAACCTGCTGTCATCACGCAGCCTCCACACGTTTGTCATTTCACCAGTCGGTGGACGGAGACAAAATGGACGCCGGCGTCCGCCGTGTCCCTGACACATGTGGGAGGGCCCCTGGTATTTCCTACACATGTGGGAGGGCCCCTGGTATTTCCTATACATGTGGGAGAGCCCCTGGTGTTTCCTACACATGTGGGAGGGCCCCTGGTATTTCCTATACATGTGGGACGGCCCCTGGTGTTCTCGTAGATGTCCGCTTGGCCGGGTTCACCGGGGCCCACTTGGTCCTGAAGCGGTGGAAAACACAAATGAAACGTTGAAAATGAGACGTTTGACAAAACAATCACCAACCAGCGTAGACCTTGTTCACCCAGCAGCCATATTGGTTTACCCTTCTAGAACCTTGGAAACCATGACAAGTTGATGCATTCTTTTGTTTTGAGTCCTAGAAGGCTTCCCGTCCCAACAAACCAATGTGAGGGGTATTCTCATAGGCTGTGTCCAAAATCGTTCCCTCATTCCCTACTCCTTTCTGCCTAAATAGGGAGTTCAATGTAGGACACTATATAGTGAAATTCTTCCCTCATTCCCTAATTCCTACTCCCTCTCTAGTAGTTCAATGTAGAGGACTATATAGTGAAATCCTTCCCTTGTTCCCTACTCCCTCTCCAGTAGTTCAATGTAGAGGACTATATAGTGAAATCCTTCCCTCATTCCCTAATTCCTACCTCCTCTCTAGTAGTTCAATGTAGAGCACTATATAGTGAAATCCTTCCCTCATTCCCTACTTCCTACTCCCTCTCTAGTAGTTCAATGTAGAGCACTATATAGTGAAATCCTTCCCTCATTCCCTACTTCCTACTCCCTCTCTAGTAGTTCAATGTAGAGGACTATATAGTGAAATCCTTCCCTCATTCCCTACTTCCTACTCCCTCTCTAGTAGTTCAACGTAGAGGACTATATAGTGAAATCCTTCCCTCATTCCCTACTTCCTACTCCCTCTCTAGTAGTTTAATGTAGAGGACTATATAGTGAAATCCTTCCCTCATTTCCTACTTCCTACTCCCTCTCTAGTAGTTTAATGTAGTTTCAGCGCTATGCATGATGGGATATATGCTCGGTTCGTGACCATCCGTTGAATGCTACTTTTTTCACAATGCATTGTGGGATGCGATGAGTGCACTTTATCGGGTATATTAATTCTCAATATGCATTCAGACAGCACTACACAATTGCAAACTCACTATAGTGCACTATACATATAGTACTGACTATCTAGTGCACTAGATAGTGAGTAGGGAGTGGTTTAGGACACAGCCATTGGGCCCAGCGGAAGGGACTGGCGTTGTGTGGACATGCGGTGGTGGGGTCACGTGAAGGCAGAAGGTTTACCTGTGCTGAGCCTACTGGCCCCTGCTCACCCCACTGGACCACAGAGGGGCCCCCGGGAGCCTCGTCCAGGTCCTGGTCCACGGTGTCCTGCTGGAACACGTTCACATAAGATAAGATAAGCACTTTATTTGTCCCGAAGAACATTGAAATACAAACTATAGCTGCAAAAGAAAAGTGTATATATCTACACTATAACATTATTGCTCACATCCACTCTTAGTCAATACAGTCACAGAGTTACTCCTGCTCACATCCACCACAATTAGCAAGAACAGGTCATTAAGAGAGACCTAACCGCTGAACCCCACTTGTCCATTGGTTTACATTAGAGGACTCCCTCTAGTGCAGGGGGTCCAAACTGAGGCCCGCTGCCCATTTCATCACCTAACCCTAACCCTGCTTCCATTGAGTGAAAAGCTGTTTCTATCCTAGGTGAGTTAAACATGTATTCTCTACACTACGGAGCAACACAGTAAACAGACAACAGACATCCAGTCCCCCGGACCACCGATACAACCCCATACTCCTGGTCGTCCTCTGGGGTCTTTAAACTCACCATGCACTCTTCAGCTGCCATCTTGTTTCCTGGTGAAGGGGAAAACACAGCGTTTAGGCGATATAGAGGTCAAACTGGTTAAAGTCAAGTGAACTTTTAAAGCAATAATAATAATAATAATAAATTATATTTATAAGCGCACTTTTAATTTGCAGTTTAAAGTGCTACAGAGTAAAATGGTTTAAATAAGACAACAGAATAAAAGCAGCGACGTTTACGTCGGCATGGCAACCAGTGGGTTTTTTTTTTAAATCTAGTGAAAGGCTATTCTAAAAAGATGTGTTTTTAGGCCTTTTTTTAAAACATCCACAGTCTGTGGTGTCCTCAGCTGGTTTGGGAGGGAATTCCACAGTCTCGGAGCAGCGGAGCAGAAGGCTCGGTCTCCCAGGCAGAAGGCTCGGTCTAGCACCGCCCTTAATCACAGTTACAGTCTCAAGGGGCTTCACAGGCCCCTCCCCCCAAGGCCTTTAATCACAGTTACAGTCTCAAGGGGCTTCAAAGGCCCCTCCCCCCAAGGCCTTTAATCACAGCTACAGTCTCAAGGGGCTTCATAGGCCCCTCCCCCAAAGGCCTGAACTTTAGGACCAGGACACACTCCTCATAACAGGCACTATATGTATTGGAAATGGCGTCTAAATGCTGGAGGAGAAACAGAATGCAGAGCAGCAGCTGCTAAAGAACCCATCAGCTTGTCATGTCAGTGATCACATTACTGATGACATCAACAACTAGGAAAGGTTATGATATGCCCAAATATGTCCATCTAATGGGCCGTGTGTGAGTGTGTGTGTGTGTCTGTGTCCATGTGTGTGTGTGTGTGTGTGTGTGTGTGTGTGTGTGTGTGTGTGTGTGTGTGTGTGTGTGTGTGTGTGTGTGTGTGTGTGTGTGTGTGTGTGTGTGTGTGTGTGTGTCTACCAGATAAGTTGAAGAAGTGAGAGTGCTCTCTGTAAGAAGCCTTGCTCTCCACATTTAGATGTTAAGCAAACTAAATGAGAAGCACTTCACACATTATTATTATAATTATTGTTATTATTGTTAATCTTTTGATTATTATTATATTTCTTATTATTATTATGATTGTTCTTTCGTTTCCCCATTATTATTAATAAAATCAAGAAGGAAGGAACACAGAACAGTACAGTAATCAGACAGACAGAATCAGTAATCAGAGGTTTGTGCATTTACATTAACAAGGCTTGGTGCACAGACACTCCCACCATTGAGAGCCACTGCTCTGCTATCGTGGAATACCTTATGGTTAAATGTAGACCCTTTTACCAACCCAGGGAAATGACAGCTACCTTTATAACTGCAGCTTACATACCTCCAGATGCTCACACTAAGCTATGAAGGAACTTTACTCTGCCATTACCAAACAGCAGAACTCCCACCCAGAGGCAGCCTTTATTATTGCATGTGATTTCAATCATGCCAACTTAAAGACTGCGCTCCCCAAATTCAGACTCTGAATGAACAGAGAAGTCCGCCTACTCCTAAAGGTACTTGACGCTGCTTTTAGGTCTGGCGATGCACAGGCCAACTGTTCAGCCAGAGCTAACCTTAACAAGGGCATTCAGCTGGCCAAGCTCAACCACAAGCGTAGGGTTGAAGACCACTTTAACAACTCTGATCCCTGTAATGGAAAAATCATATGTTGTCCCTTCTCATCACTCTCTGTTTATTGACCTCAGGGTTCTAGTAGAGAATGCAAATGTAGTTCTCCCTATCACCCTTTGTCCTATTGTCCTGAGCGGTCTTGTCTTGTCCTGTTCCGACCACTGCCCAGTTACAGTTTACAGTTGCTAAAAGACAGTCTACTAGGTATAAAAACTGTTATAAGATTACTTGTAGAGTATGTGTGAGATATGAGCATAATAATATATATGTAAAGGTAAGTAGGTATAAGTATTTAACAGGTAGTGAGGGGCAGCAGGGGGGTGGGATGTCATCGTGGGGCAGAGATCAGAGAGATGACATGGGTAGTGTTTATTGCAGGGAGGGGTAATCCAACGATGCGCTGGGCAGTTTTCACCACCCTCTGCTTTCCGGTCAGAAACAGTGCAGTTGCCGTCCCACACTGTGATGCAGTTGGTGAGGATGCTTTCAATGGCACACCGGGAAAAGTTCACCAGAATGTGAGTTGGGCTTTCCTCAGTCTCCTCAGGAAGAAGAGACGCTGGTGAGCCTTCTTTACCAACAATCAAAATAATATTAATAATAATAATAATAATAATAATAATAATAATAATAATAATAATAATAAAAACAATAATAGGGAAACAAAAAAACAATAATAATTAATATTATTATTATTATAATTAACACATTATAATTATAATGTGTAGAGTGCTTCTCATTTAGTTTGCTTAACATCTAAATGTGGAGAGCAAGGCTTCTTACAGAGAACACTATCTCACTTCCTTAACATGTACTCTTTTCACACAACAGATGATCTGGTAGACACACAAACACACACACACACACACACACACACACACACACACACACACGCACACACACACTCACACACACACACACACACACACACACACACACACACACACAAACACACACTGTCCATTAGATAGACATATTTGGGCATATCATAACTTCCTAGTTGTTGATGTCATCAGTGATCAGTGTCAGAAGTACAGACGCTTAATGGAAAATGGAAAACTAGCAAGCTAGAATGAAAGTTAATTCTCATTGCATGTCTTTAGGGTGATGTAGTTGTAATTGTAATCATATAAAAATATATATTTTTAAAAACACATTTATTTGTAATGCTTTCTTGAATGGCCTGATATGGACTAGGGGGAAGGTAGACTTGTATAGCAGCTAGTGTATGCAGAGGGCTGGCTTTCCACTGACATGACAAGCTGATGGGTTCTTTAGCAGCTGCTGCTCTGCATTCTGTTTCTCCTCCCTTGCAGCATTTAGACACCATTTCCAATACATATAGTGCCTGTTATGAGGAGTGTGTCCTGGTCCTAAAGTTCAGGCCTTGAGGGGGAGGGGCCTATGAAGCCCATTGAGACTGTAGCTGTGATTAAAGGCTGTGCTAATTAAGCTAATGGCGTCTTGTTTCCTGGTGAAGAAGAAAGCCAGGGTGAATGTTTCCATGGTGATACCGGGTGTGTAGATAGACAGTAGACTGGGGTCAATTCTCACCGCTCCTTCTGCACCAGCAAATGAGGAGAACCAGGGCAACGGTCAGCAAGACCGCTGTGCCTACCGCCACAACCAGGGCTTCCGGCAATGACGGTATCCCTGTAGTAGCTGCAACACAGAGAGAGTTTCAGTCAAGTGAAGGAGTTCTGTCAAGGGCCGCGCCGGAGGCTCAGGGGGAAGAGAGACGGTCATGTGGTTGAATCCCTGGCTGCTCCTAGTGAAGTGTTGAAGTTCCTGACCTGACCTGACCCTAACGGGACCTGCGGGCTGCGTTGTCATGCGTTGTCGGCATGTGAATGAGTTGGTAAATGTGTGTGAGTGGGTGGACGTCTAAAATTGAACTCGAAACAAAACAAAACATCTTAAAAATGTTAACATAATTTAACTTATGTTTACAGTTAAAGCTGAACAATGTGGGATGATTTCATCCTACGTTTGAGGGTGAATACTGTTAGATCGTCAGGTTGCAAACACACTACCAAGTCATATCAGAGTAACGGGGGTGAATACTTGTGAGTGTGTGAATGTGTGTGAGTGGGTGAATGCGTGTGACTGGATGCATGGGTGTGAGTGAGTGAATGCATGTGAGTCGGTGAATGCGTGAGAGTGGGTGGATGGTGTGAGTGGGTGAAAGCGTGTGAGTGGGTGAATGTGTGTGAGTGGGTTATTGCGTGTAAATGCGTGTGATTGGGTGGATGCGTGTGAGTGGGTGAATGCGTGTGAGTAGGTGAATGTGTGTGAATGGGTGAATGTGTCTGAGTGGGTGAATAAGTGTGACTGGGTAGATGCGTGTGAGAAGGTGAATGTGTGTGAGTGGATGAATGCCTGTGAGTAAAACTCTTCCTCTTTTCAACTAAATGATAACAGAATTATATCTACATCTAATGCAAATTAGTTTTGTAGATTTGTTGCAACTTGTTGAGGTTAATAACGTCCGTCCCCAGTCCCTCTGTGGCTGTCAACCAGAAGTAGGAAGTGTGACGCTCGCCATAGGGGTTACAACACATAAATTCACTCAGAACTGATAGACAGACAGAAAGGTTCCATTTGGAACACAACACAGCCCAAAGCAAGTTAGAGAAGACATACCTTTCACTGTGTGGTCGGCTACGGTCGGGTTGGATGTGCTTGTGTTAGTTGTACCTGTGGCTCCGTGTGGATTAGAAGCAAGGACAGAACAAAGAGAAACACAGAATTAGTATCTTCATCACTCTTTACAACTAATATGACTGAAGATATCGTTTTGGACAAGATCTAGAGATCTTTTTTTATCTTGTATAAGTTACTGATTAATAACTGAAGTTCATGTCTAAAAGTGAACTCAGAACAAAACGAACCATCTTCAAATGTTAACATAATAGAGCTCATGTTTACAGTTAAAACTGAACAATGTGGGATGATTTCATCCTACGTTTGTTGGTGATAGATGTTAGATCGTCAGGTTTCAAACACACGTTCCTTGACCACTAGGACTTCCACTACCAAGTCATATCAGAGTAAAAGTGGATTGATAAAGACCACATTTTGAAACACGGCTCCACAAGACAGAAATGAAATACCTTTCGGTCCAGTTGTGCTTGGATTAGACGTGCTTGTGTGAGTTGTGCCTGCTGCTCCGTGTGGATTAAAACCAAGGACAGAGCAAAGGCCAAAACAAAGACACGTGGAATCAGTACAGTACTGTAACAACTTGTGATCTTTATCACATCTTTAGCACAAGTCTGGAGAGAAGCTGGAGGGAGACGAGCCAGAGGAAGACAAGGCTTCCAGTACTGTGATGTGAGATTCATTAGTGCACTAAATATTAGGCTGTGACACTGCTGGAGTGAGAAAACTCTCCATTTTGATATTATTTGACACTTGGCTGGGGCAACGTTTACATTTACGCCTGGAGATCACCTTAAGGGACCCTCACACGCAGGCTATTGGTTTTTAAGATTGAAATATGGTAATACTTTTTTACGCTTGTATTTAAGATTTTAATATATTAATACTTTTTTACAATTTTTTTTATTTAAGATTGAAATATAATTATACTTTTTTACAAAAAAAATTAAGATTGAAATATAGTAATACTTTTTTACAATTTTTTTAAGATTGAAATATAGTAATACTTTTTTACACTTTTATAAATATTGGAACATAGTAATACTTTTGGGTTCAATGGTTTGAACCCCAAACTGTACTTTTAGGTACATAGATTAAAATATAAATTCTTACTTAAGTTAAGTTGTAGGTTATACCGTGCCCAATCGTTGTATTTTGATGATGGGAACTGTCTGCAGGTGTAACCACCTTCATGTTTCTTACCCATCTTCTTTATGACCAGAGAACACTCCTCTGTAACACATAGTCTCTTCACGTGGTCATTGGTAACTTTCCCTCTATAAACCAATGTTTCAGTCTTTCCATTCTTAATTAAAATCCAGTTAACTGAGGAACAGTTATTTAGAGCCCCAGCACACGGTAGAGAGACACAACCTCCAGCTCTGACCTCTGTAGTTGTTTCTGCATACTTAGAGTAAGGTACTTTGTGACATTCCTCTTTGTTTTTAAGTTTATCTGTGAGAAAGAGAGCGTTCAGCTATGTAATGGGTAACACTTTACAATAAGGGAACATGAATTAGCATTAGTATATTTAAAGTGGTTCTTACCTTTGCATGACTTGGAACAGGACATATCTATATCTATCTATCTATATCTATCTATCTATCTATCTATCTATCTATCTATCTATCTATCTATCTATCTATCTATCTATCTATCTATCTATCTATCTATCTATCTATCTATCTATCTATCTATCTATCTATCTATCTATCTATCTATCTATCTGTCTGTCTGTCTGTCTGTCTGTCTGTCTGTCTGTCTGTCTGTCTGTCTGTCTGTCTGTCTGTCTGTCTCTAACTTTATGTCTTTCTGTCTGTGTGTCTGTCTCTCTATATGTATCTGTCTGTCTGTCTCTATATATGTATCTGTGTGTCTGTCTCTCTATATGTATCTGTCTGTCTGTCTCTCTATATCTATCTGTCTGTCTGGTAACTCCAACTGCTGCTCACTGTGGAGAGAAGGCTTCTTTCAGAGAGAACTCTCTCACTTCCTCAAACCTGTACTGTCCTCTCTTTTCACACGAGATCTTATCTGGTAGACACACACACACACACACACACACACACACACACACACACACACACACACACACACACACACACACACACACACACACACACACATACACACACACACACACACAGTCCATTAGATGGACATATTTGGGCATATCAAAACATTTCCTAGATGTTGATGTCATCAGAGATCAGTGAAATACAGACGCTTAATGGCAAGTTGTTTCTTGGCCTCAGGGGGGCTAGGGGTTTGAGGGGTGTTGTAAACATGTGGTCTGTGAAGCCCTTAGAGCATGGGTGTCAAACTCTGGGGTAATTATAGTTGGCCCGCGAGACAATACCAGATTACTACTAGAGCTGGCCCGCCGGTATTATACAGCGCATTCACCGCTAATACTACGAATCCCATAATGCTCTGCTGTTGTTTTCGCGCGCCAATCAGGACAGGACCCAGAAACGCCCTCTCCTCTGTGACAGTAGTCAAAGCAACATAGACCTGTCAGCGCGCTATCCCTTCCCAAAAATGGCGAAAAGAAAGGCAGAAAACAGGAGCTTTCTGGACAAGTGGGAGGCAGAATATCTGTTTCCATATGTAAAAGACAAACCTGTTTGTCTTGTTTGTGGAGTCAACGTGGCTGTAAGTAAGGAGTACAACATTAGACCACACTATGAAACGAAACACCATGACCAATACAAGGACCTGGACATGACTCAAAGGAGCCAGAAAGTAGAGGAGATGAAAATAAGTTTTGTTTCACAACAGAATATGTTCAAAAAAGCCACATCACAAAGTGAGGCTGCTGTAAAGGCTAGTTATATAGTGGCAGCAGAGATCGCAAAATCAGCCCGGCCCTTTAATGAGGGAGAGTTCGTGAAAAAGTGCATGATGAAAGTTTGTGACCTCGTATGCCCAGAGAAAAAGCAAGCATTTTCAAACGTGAGCCTGAGCAGGAACACAGTAGCTGATCGCACATGTGATCTTGCCACCAATCTGTATGACCAGCTGATGGAAAAGGGAAAATATTTTGTTGCGTTCTCCCTCGCTGTGGATGAGAGCTGCGACGCATCTGATACTGCTCAGCTGTCAGCCTTCATCCGTGGAGTGGACTCAAATCTGTGTGTTACGGAGGAGCTATTGGATTCAAATCAATGCATGGCATGGTTTCCAAATGTGTAACTGAAATAAAGCTGCCGTGGGATAAACTCGTTGGATTAACGACAGATGGTGCGCCAGCGATGTGCGGTAAAAAGAGAGGACTGGTGGGCATGGTTCGGGAGAAGATGCGGGAAGAGAACTGTGCAGGTGAGCTAACTGTTTACCACTGCATCATACATCAGGAATCACTGTGTGCCAAAGCCCTAAAGATGGAACATGTTATGACCACAGTAACACAGGTAGTTAACTTTATAAGAGCCAAAGGTCTGAATCACCGTCAGTTTGTGTAGTTCGGAATACGCAGACGTGCCGTATCACACAGAGGTGAGATGGCTAAGCAGAGGAAAAGTACTGAACAGATGTTTCGAGCTGCGTGAGGAAATATGTCAATTCCTGGAAACCAAAGGGAAGGATACAGCAGAGCTCCGGGAGCAAAAGTTTCTGTGTGAGCTGGCCTTTCTCTGTGACATCTCGAGCCATCTCGATGCGCTGAACCTGCAGCTTCAGGGGCGGGGGCGCATCATCACAGACATGTACGCTGCAGTGAGGGCCTTTAAAACTAAACTGTGCCTGTGGGAGAATCAGATGCTGCAAGGAAACCCTTGCCATTTTCCCTGCTGCCAAACCATAAAAGCGCAGATCTCTACCGCCGTGTTCCCATGCGCACGGTTTGCTGAAAAACTCAGTGTTCTCGCCGCTGAGTTTAGCCGGCGATTTGCCGACTTCGATGTCCAGAAATGTAGGTTTGAACTGCTTAGTAATCCCTTCGCAGTTGATGTGGAAAATGCACCAACCAACATCCAAATGGAGCTGATTGAACTCCAGTGCAACGACACGCTGAAGTCAAAGTATGAAGCTGTGGGCGCCGCACAGTTTCCACGGTTCATCCCTGACACAACGCCTCCGCCCCCAAGCTGCTCAGATGCTCTCCATGTTCCGCAGCACTTATCTATGCCAGCAACTTTTCTCCTCGATGAAGACGACCAAAACAACTCACAGGAGACGTCTGACTGATGAACACCTTCGCTCGATACTGAGGATTTCTTCAGCTCTGAGCCTGAGCCCAGACATTGATGAACTAGCATCCAAGAAGAGATGCCAGGTATCTGGCTTGGGCACATCAGATTAGATCAGTGTGCAATAATTAACGTTTTCTTTGTGCACTTTTTCTTGCTACAAGGCATGGGCTTGAATGGTTGATTTATTTATTATCATTTTATTTGTAAAATTATTAGCCAGTGGAAAAAGTTTATTTTGGTATTTAAATCAGAAGGCTGCAAATAGAAAAGAGGCATACGATTTTTATTTAAATTTTATTAATTTAATAAATGAATGCCATTGATGTGTTTTTTCATTTGAAATTCGATTTAGCATGTCTCCACTATTCAATGATATATTGTATGTAATAAGCGATGCTTGTTCCATATTCAATGATATATTGTATGTAATAAGCGATGCTTGTTCCATATTCAATGATATATTGTATGTAATAAGCGATGCTTGTTCCATATTCAATGATATATTGTATGTAATAAGCGATGCTTGTTCCATATTCAATGATATATTGTATGTAATAAGCGATGCTTGTTCCATATTCAGTGATATATTGTATGTAATAAGCGATGCTTGTTCCATATTCAATGATATATTGTATGTAATAAGCGATGCTTGTTCCATATTCAATGATATATTGTATGTAATAAGCGATGCTTGTTCCATATTCAATGATATATTGTATGTAATAAGCGATGCTTGTTCCTATTCAATGATATATTGTATGTAATAAGCGATGCTTGTTCCAGATTCAATGATATATTGTATGTAATAAGCGATGCTTGTTCCAGATTCAATGTTAAAGCTAAACTTGTTTGGGTCCATATTAAAAGGTTCATTTGTTCAATGTTGGCCCGCGACTTTGTTCAGGTTTTACATTTTGGCCCACTGGGTATTTGAGTTTGACACCCCTGCTCTACATAGTCTACGCATGTGAGTGGATGAATGCGTGTGAGTGGGTGAATGCATGCGAGTGGGTGAATGTGTTTGAGTGGGTGAATGTGTGTGAGTGGGTGGATGCATGCGAGTGGGTGAATGTGTTTGAGTGGGTGAATGTGTGTGAGTGGGTGGATGCATGCGAGTGGGTGAATGTGTTTGAGTGGGTGAATGCGTATGAGTGGGTTAATGCGTGTAGGTGTGTGAATGCGTGCGAGCGGGTGAATGCGTGTGAGTGGGTTAATGCGTGTAGGTGTGTGAATGCGTGCGAGTGGGTGAATGTGTTTGAGTGGGTGAATGTGTGTGAGTGGGTGGATGCATGCGAGTGGGTGAATGTGTTTGAGTGGGTGAATGTGTGTGAGTGGGTGGATGCATGCGAGTGGGTGAATGTGTTTGAGTGGGTGAATGCGTGTGAGTGGGTTAATGCGTGTAGGTGTGTGAATGCGTGTGAGTGGGTTAATGCGTGTAGGTGTGTGAATGCGTGCGAGAGGGTGAATGCGTGTGAGTGGGTTAATGCGTGTGAGTGTGTGAATAAGTGTGAGTGGGTGAATGTGTGTAATTGGGTGGATAAGTGTGAGTGGGTAGATGCGTGGGAGTGGGTGAATGCCTGTGAATGTGTGTGAATGCGTGTGAGTGGGTTAATGCGTGTAGGTGTGTGAATGCGTGCGAGAGGGTGAATGCGGTTGAGTGGGGGAATGCATGTGAGTTGGTGAATGTGTGTGAATGGGTGAATGTGTGAATGTTTTGATGGTCTCTTCATGCACACTTCTAAAACTCTTCCTCTTTTCAGGTAATGATAACAGAATTGAATCTACATCTAATGCAAACTAATTTTGCAGATTTTTGCAACTTGTGGTTAATAACGTCCGTCCCCAGTCCCTCTGTGGCTGTCAACCTGAAGTAGGAAGTGTGACCCTCGCCATAGGTCTTACAACACATAACTTGATACCACACGGTATCACTGATAGACAGACAGAAAGGTTCCATTTGGAACACAACACAGCCCAAAGCAAGTTAGAGAAGACATACCTTTCACTGTGTGGTCGGCTACGGTCGGGTTGGATGTGCTTGTGTTAGTTGTGCCTGTGGCTCCGTGTGGATTAGAAGCAAGGACAGAACAAAGAGAAACACAGAATTAGTATCTTCATCACTCTTTACAACAAATATGACTGAAGATATCGTTTTGGACAAGATCTAGAGATCTTTTTTATCTCGTATCAGTTACTGATTAATAACTGAAGTTCATGTCTAAAAGTGAATTCAGAACAAAACAAACCATCTTCAAATGTTAACATAATAGAGCTCATGTTTACAGTTAAAACTGAACAATGTAGGATGATTTCATCCTACGTTTGTTGGTGATAGATGTTAGATCGTCAGGTTTCAAACACACGTTCCTTGACCACTAGGACTTCCACTACCAAGTCATATCAGAGGAACAGTGGATTGATAAAGACCACATTTTGAAACACGGCTTCACAAGACATAAATTAAATCCCTTTGGGTCCAGTTGTGCTTGGTTTAGACGTGCTTGTGTGAGTTGGGCCTGCTGCTCCGTGTGGATTATAACCAAGGACAGATCAAAGGTCAAATGATGTGAGATTCATTATTGCAGTAATTATACGCTGTGACACAGCTGGGGTGAGAAAACTCTCTTTCCACAAAACACTGTTTCTGTGTTTGCCAGATACCAATTTACAACCACAGAAGCAGCAGGCCCCCCAAACACCAGCCATGTCTTAGCCTTGGTTTATGGAGGCCCCTACGGGCAGAACATGTTCATGGGGACCGGGACAATCAAATGAGAACCTTGGCTGGGGCAACGTTTACATTTACGCCTGGAGATCACCTTAAGGGACCCTCACACGCAGGCTATTGGTTTTTAAGATTGAAATATAGTAATACTTTTTTACAATTGTTTTTAAGATTGGAATATAGTAAGTGTACATTTAGTACATAGATTCAAATCTAAATACTTACTTAAGTTAAGGTTTAGGTTGTACCATGCCATAGTGTTGGATCCTCCTGATTGGAACTGCATGCAGTTGTAATAACCTCCATCTTTCTTAGCCATCTTCTTTATGACCAGAGAACACTCCTCTGTAACACATAGTCTCTCCACGTAGTCATTGGTAACTTTCCCTCTAGAAACCAATGAGTAATTCTTTCTATTCTTCCATAACAGCCAGTCAACTGAGGAACAGTTATTTAGAGCCCCAGCACACGGTAGAGAGACACAACCTCCAGCTCTGACCTCTGTTGTTGTTTCTTCATACTCAGAGTCAGGTACTTTGTGACATTCCTCTTTGTTTTTAAGTTGATCTGTGAGAAAGAGAGCGTTCAGCTATGTTATGGGTAACAATTTATAATAAGGGAACATGAATTTGTCAATCTATCTATCTATCTATCTCTCTCTCTCTCTCTCTCTCTCTCTCTCTCTCTCTCTCTCTCTCTCTCTCTCTCTCTCTCTCTCTCTCTCTCTCTCTCTCTCTCTCTCTCTCTCTCTCTCTCTCTCTCTCTCTCTCTCTCTCTCTCTCTGTCTCTCTATCTATCTATCTATCTATCTGTCTCTCTATCTATCTATCTATCTATCTGTCTGTCTGGTAACTCCAACTACTGCTCACTGTGGAGAGAAGGCTTCTTTCAGAGAGAACTCTGTCACTTCCTCAAACCTGTACTCTACTCTCACACACACACACACACACACGCACACACACACACACACACACACACACGGGCGGTCCATTAGATGGACATATTTGGGCATATCAAAACATTTCCTAGTTGTGATCAGTGATCAGTGAAATACAGACGCTTAATGGAAAATAAATTGAGGGACTTTTTTCTTGCCCTCGGGGGGGCTAGGTTTAGAGGGGTGTTGTAAACATGTGGTCTGTGAAGCCCTTAGAGACTGGAACTGCGATTAAGGACTATACTAATACTATTGACTTGACTTTACTTGACCGGCTTTCCACTTTAAAGGTGAGGTGATGGGCTGGATAAATAACATATACAGTAACGGACTAACTGACTATGAAAGTGTCCATCCATCCATACTGTCTGTAATGAATGAGATGATAAGTTCTAGATATTTACTCAATTAAAAACTAGAAAGTTCCTCATACGGCAGCAGTCATCTGAACATGATATAGCTATAACTGAAGCTACGACTCAAGTCACTAGAGGCTGCTTATAGGAGTTGTTCCAACTGTTGTTCTCTGGTCATGTAGCACCAGTGCTCTAGGGCTGTTGTTCTAACTGTTGTTCTCTGGTCATGTAGCACCAGTTCTCTAGGGCTGTTGTTCTCTGGTCATGTAGCACCAGTTCTCTAGGGCTGTTGTTCTCTGGTCATGTAGCACCAGTTCTCTAGGGCTTTTGTTCCAACTGTTGTTCTCTGGTCATGTAGCACCAGTTCTCTAGGGCTGTTGTTCTAACTGTTGTTCTCTGGTCATGTAGCACCAGTTCTCTAGGGCTGTAGTTCTAACTGTTGTTCTCTGGTCATGTAGCACCAGTTCTCTAGGGCTGTAGTTCTAACTGTTGTTCTCTGGTCATGTAGCACCAGTTCTCTAGGGCTGTTGTTCTAACTGTTGTTCTCTGGTCATGTAGCACCAGTTCTCTAGGGCTGTTGTTCTAACTGTTGTTCTCTGGTCATGTAGCACCAGTTCTCTAGGGCTGTAGTTCTAACTGTTGTTCTCTGGTCATGTAGCACCAGTTCTCTAGGGCTGTAGTTCTAACTGTTGTTCTCTGGTCATGTAGCACCAGTTCTCTAGTGCTGTTGTTCTAACTGTTGTTCTCTGGTCATGTAGCACCAGTTCTCTAGGGCTGTTGTTCTCTGGTCATGTAGCACCAGCTCTCTAGGGCTGTTGTTCAAACTGTTGTTCTCTGGTCATGTAGCACCAGTTCTCTAGGGCTGTTGTTCTAACTGTTGTTCTCTGGTCATGTAGCACCAGTTCTCTAGGGCTGTTGTTCTCTGGTCATGTAGCACCAGTTCTCTAGGGCTTTTGTTCCAACTGTTGTTCTCTGGTCATGTAGCACCAGTTCTCTAGGGCTGTTGTTCTAACTGTTGTTCTCTGGTCATGTAGCACCAGTTCTCTAGGGCTGTTGTTCTCTGGTCATGTAGCACCAGTTCTCTAGGGCTTTTGTTCCAACTGTTGTTCTCTGGTCATGTAGCACCAGTTCTCTAGGGCTGTTGTTCCAACTGTTGTTCTCTGGTCATGTAGCACCAGTTCTCTAGGGCTTTTGTTCCAACTGTTGTTCTCTGGTCATGTAGCACCAGTTCTCTAGGGCTGTTGTTCTAACTGTTGTTCTCTGGTCATGTAGCACCAGTTCTCTTTTTGCTTAATGAAAGACCCTTCTTTCCAGCAGAAATATATACTTTCATTAAGTTGAATTCATGCATTAAGCATGAATAAATAAATACATAATGCGACAGGTTGAATGGTTTTGTATTATTGTCTTTTTTTTATTTTTAATATATAGACAAGGATGGGAATCGGGTAGGAGGAAAAACATTCTTTTGATATTTTTTTTGGACAATTCAAATAACCAAAACATATTTTGGATTTATAAACATCTTAAATGTGTACATACCTAGAAGAACAGATAGTATGGTATAATACAGAACAGGAAGAAAACGGTTAAAAAAAAGTAAGTCTATCAATGGAATCATGATGGTCATTACAAGGACTAACAATTACATGAATTAATCTCACTGAATAAGGTACGATCTCTTGTTGATTGTTCTGTTGATCTTGTTTCATATATTCTATGCTTGGTCTGTGGCGCCCTCTAAAGGACAAAACATGAACTGATTTGAAAAGCATGTTTCCCATCATTTACATTTAGAGCATGTGTTCAGCCCCTGGTGTTTCCTACACTTGTGGGAGGGCCCCTGGTGTTTCCTACACATGTGGGAGGGCCCCTGGTGTTTCCTACACATGTGGGACGGCCCCTGGTGTTCTCGTAGATGTACGCTTGACCGGGTTCTCCGGGGCCCACTTGGTACTGAAGTGGTGGAAAACATAAATTAAACATGAGACGTATGACAAAACAATCACCTTTCTATCACACAACCAACGAGTGGATGCATTCTTTTGTTGTGGTTCTCTGTACAGTTGTACAGTTGTCATGGTTTCCCTGAAGAGTCCTAGAAGGCTTCCCCATGCACTAAACCAATATGGCCGCTGGGCGGATGAGGGGTATTTTCATAGGCTGTGTCCTTAATCCCTCCCTCATTAGTTCAATGTAGGACACTATTTAGAAAAACCTTCCCTCATTTCCTACTCCCTACTCTCTCTCTAGTAGTTCAATGTAGAGGACTATATAGTGAAATCCTGCCCTCATTCCCTACTCCCTCTCTAGTAGTTCAATGTGTAGGACATATAATATGTATTTAAACAATTCAGCTGTATGAGTCTGTGTTACTAGAATGGTGCTTTGATATTTTCAAATCAGACAGAAACTGAATCATATTAATATCCTAATATAATTGAATTACAGAGAGAAGAACCAATGAGTTGACTGGGTTTGGATGGTGTTTTGGGTGATGTGTACCTGGTAGAAAGCGTGGCACTTGGTCGTGAGGTCGGGGAAGAGAGTGGCCCAGTCATCATAGGTGGTGCAGTAATCAGCCACTCCCTCAGGAACCTGCATCTGGTCCTAACCACCTCCACCAAATGCCCCATCCAGGACGGCCTGCTGTTGCCCAACCCCTAGCACGACCTGCACCGCATGACCCCTACACACAGACCCCTACACGGGCCCCCACACGGACGCCACTCGTCAGGAGGCTCTCTACGGGGCCACGGTAGAAGGATCTTCTTCACTAGCCACCGTTTGCCCATGCCGCTTCTCCTGAGGCGCAGCAGGGCATAGAGGCACCGGTGTGTCTTCTTCAGCACGACCTCCGTGTTGGGGGTCCACGGCAGGTCGTCGGATTGGGGAAAGAATGGGGTAAAGAGCTCCCCACTTCCCTGCCATCAGCCGGTCTATCTGGGACATTTGAACTCACGGTTCCCGGCATGAGAGACGTGGCTCTAACGCCAGAAGCTAAAACCCACGGGCTCTAGCTTCATCGCTACACCGTCTGTTAGGTGTCAGGGTTAGGAGGAGTGAGGTGAAGGTCCCGCCCACGGCTGTGACGTCATCTCCTCGTTAAGAGATTCTTGTGAGGGACACAAGACGCGTGAAGCCTGTCCCCACGCCACGCCGGGGTCTTCCCCCTGCCTCGAGTGGGTTATCCAGGGAGCCTCTTGAGCCTCGGCCTCAAGCCCCTTCGGAGGCCTTATCTTTCATGACGGCGCTTTTGTGTGTGTGTGTGTATGCTTTTACTGGCTTTGGTAACTGCCAAGCTCAATGAGAACAGCTCTTTAGCGCTGCTCAGACCCTGCTTTCCTCCCAAAGAACATCAGTAGTTCTTTCCCTGGAGGATATTGTGCTGAAGGCTTTCCACCCGCCTCCTCGTTCTTGTGAGAGGCGGAGCGGCATCTTCAGTGAGCGGTTGGGGCGAAGGCGATGAACAACGCTCCTCCGGCGTATCGGTGGGAGACATCGGAGCGGCGTGGTCATGCTCCTCCCCCGCCCCTTGGTCTGCTTTTAGTCAAATAAAACATCTTGAATCTATTTTACATTTGGCTCTATGATTGTAGGCATAGCCGTCTAGTTCCCCACCTGTTGTAGCCTCCATTGATGAACCAATAGCGTGGACAGCTAGACATCATAGAGCTAGAGTTAGAATACAGTTGATTAACAAGGACCCACAGGTGTGCAGTCTCACCAGCCACCACCAGTTATCAGTCTAACTCCAGGTGAGGCTGCTTCAACCAGCCATAGAGTAATCAGTCTGACTCAGGCCAGGTGAGGCTGCTTCAACCAGCCACCACCAGTAAGCAGTCTAACTCAGGCCAGGTGAGGCTGCTTCAACCAGCCACCACCAGTAACCAGTCTGACTCAGGCCAGGTGAGGCTGCTTCAACCAGCCATAGAGTAACCAGCCTGACTCAGGCCAGGTGAGGCTGCTTCAACCAGCCACCACCAGTAACCAGTCTAACTCAGGCCAGGTGAGGCTGCTTCAACCAGCCATAGAGTAACCAGTCTGACTCAGGCCCGGTGAAGCTGCTTGTGTGTGTGTGTGTGTGTGTGTGTGTGTGTGTGTGTGTGTGTGTGTGTGTGTGTGTGTGTGTGTGTGTGTGTGTGTGTGTGTGTGTGTGTGTGTGTGTGTGTGTGTGTGTGTGTGTGTGTGTGTGTGTGTGTGCGGTCCTGGGTTTTTTAATTTAGCTTTGGTCTTACTACAAAGTAAAAATAACCCCATTCCCTCACTCGATCAGAGAATAATTAAGAAACATTGTGTTTTTTGTTGTTTGTGGGCGTCCGACCATGTTTCCACCAGTGCTTTAACCCCTGGTAAATATTCATTCTATTTTATTGGCGTCTGGTCTGTTTTATAAGTGTCTATTATTAAATGAAGGTTCAATTAGTGATGTCTGTATTTGTCAATGATGCTGCTTGGTTCAGTAGTATATTTGTTATGTGTCTGAAGCAGGTGCTTTATCATGTCACTCTTGTGTTGAACAGGTGTGAAGGTGCTGGACGTTCAGCCGGAAATATTCAACATTCCTATTTGCAACAAGTACAATGGAATGCTTACTCCCCACTCCCTCCCGCAGTATGAATTACTAAAACAATACTATAAAAATACTGTAAACAATAAAAAGAACAATAAATTGAATGATATGTACATGTGTTGAATTGTGCAAAAAGCATTTCAAAGCATTTTAAAGTGCCAGTAGTGCAGCAGCATCATGAATACAGTGCAGTACAGAGTAGTAACTGTGATGAGTCCAGAAAGTCCAGCAAAGTATGACAGTGTAATGTTAATGACATGTTATGATAGTGTAATGTTAATGACATGTTATGATAGTGTAATGTTAATGACATGTTATGATAGTGTCATGTTAATGACATGTTATGATAGTGTAATGTTAGTGACATGTTATGATAGTGTAATGTTAATGACATGTTATGACAGTGTAATGTTAGTGACATGTTATGATAGTGTAATGTTAGTGACATGTTATGATAGTGTAATGTTAATGACATGTTATGATAGTGTAATGTTAATGACATGTTATGATAGTGTAATGTTAATGACATGTTATGATAGTGGCCGCACTCCTAGCAGTTCAGTAGGTCACTGCCTGTGGATAAACCTGGTAGTCCTTGTATGGATGGGGGGAGAAGAGATGGTGCCCAGGGTGGTTGCAGTTCTTTGGAGATGGGCTTCTTCCGATATCTGGTGCTAAAGATCTCCTCAATGCATGGAAGTGCACACCCGATGATCTTCTCTGCCGTCCTAGATAGTGTCCTTAGTTTATGCTGCTAGGGTTTGAGAGTAACTTTCACTAGTTCACCAATAGTAGTTCAACTACTGCTATTGATTGTAGGCCTACACTATTTCTACACTACTGTTACTAGTTCTAAGGTCCAAAATCCAGAATGGTTTGTTTATTTCTGATTTATTTCTTTATTTGTCCATATTCCATTCCATGTTAATTTCTCTCTGCTCTCAGGAGTAGTTCTAAAGTGCTTTGGTATGAATACATAACATTTCATTACATTCCAGTCATTTAGCAGACGTTTTTTGTCCAAAGCGACTAAACAACAGTGCGTTCAACAAAGGTAAGAGAACAACTCGTCACTTTGATGTCGGAAGAAGGCCATCTCCATCACAAAGGACCTAAACCACCCTGGGCTCCATCTCTTCTCCCCCATCTCCATCACAAAGGACCTCAACCACCCTGGGCTCCATCTCTCCTCCCCCATCTCCATCACTAAGGACCACCACCACCCTGGGCTCCATCTCTCCTCCCCCATCTCCATCACTAAGGACCACCACCACCCTGGGCTCCATCTCTTCTCCCCCATCTCCATCACTAAGGACCACCACCACCCTGGGCTCCATCTCTCCTCCCCCATCTCCATCACTAAGGACCACCACCACCCTGGGCTCCATCCCTTCTCCCCCATCTCCATCACTAAGGACCACCACTACCCTGGGCTCCATCTCTCCTCCCCCATCTCCATCACTAAGGACCTCAACCACCCTGGGCTCCATCTCTTCTCCCCCATCTCCATCACTAAGGACCTCTACCACCCTGGGCTCCATCTCTTCTCCCCCATCTCCATCACTAAGGACCACCACCACCCTGGGCTCCATCTCTTCTCCCCCATCTCCATCACTAAGGACCTCAACCACCCTGGGCTCCATCTCTTCTCCCCCATCTCCATCACTAAGGACCTCAACCACCCTGGGCTCCATCTCTCCTCCCCCATCTCCATCACTAAGGACCTCAACCACCCTGGGC
Organism: Muraenolepis orangiensis; assembly: GCA_027704905.1. Lineage (NCBI taxonomy): Eukaryota > Metazoa > Chordata > Actinopteri > Gadiformes > Muraenolepididae > Muraenolepis > Muraenolepis orangiensis. Next base: position 25,009,416 of record CM051019.1, read on the forward strand.
TCCATCTCTTCTCCCCCATCTCCATCACTAAGGAACTCAACCACCCTGGGCTCCATCTCTTCTCCCCCATCTCCATCACTAAGGACCACCACCACCCTGGGTTCCATCTCTTCTCCCCCATCTCCATCACTAAGGACCTCAACCACCCTGGGCTTCATCTCTTCTCCCCCATCTCCATCACTAAGGACCACCACCACCCTGGGCTCCATCTCTTCTCCCCCATCTCCATCACTAAGGACCACCACCACCCTGGGCTCCATCTCTTCTCCCCCATCTCCATCACTAAGGACCACCACCACCCTGGGCTCCATCTCTCCTCCCCCATCTCCATCACTAAGGACCACCACCACCCTGGGCTCCATCTCTCCTCCTCCATCTCCATCACTAAGGACCACCACCACCCTGGGCTCCATCTCTCCTCCCCCATCTCCATCACTAAGGACCTCAACCACCCTGGGCTCCATCTCTTCTCCCCCTACCGTCTGGTCGCCGGTTCCTCAGCATCCGTACAGTAAGTACTACCAGGTTTAAGGATAGTTTTTATCCACAGGCAGTGACCTACTGAACTGATAGGAGTGCTGCCACTATCATAACATGTCATTAATATTACACTATCATAACATGTCATTAACATTACACTATCATAACATGTCATTAACATTACACTATCATCACATGTCATTAACATTACACTATCATAACATGTCATTAACATTACTCTGTCATAACATGTCATTAACATTACACTATCATAACATGTCATTAACATTACACTATCATAACATGTCATTAACATTACACTATAATAACATGTCATTAGCATTACACTATCATAACATGTCATTAACATTACACTGTCATAACATGTCATTAACATTACACTATCATAACATGTCATTAACAGTACACTATCATAACATGTCATTAACATTACACTATCATAACATGTCATTAACATTACACTATCATAACATGTCATTAACATTACACTATCATAACATGTCATTAACATTGCACTATCATAACTTGTCATTAACATTGCACTATCATAACATGTCATTAACATTGCACTATCATAACATGTCATTAACATTACACTATCATAACATGTCATTAACATTACTCTGTCATAACATGTCATTAACATTACACTATCATAACAAGTCATTAACATTACACTATCATAACATGTCATTAACATTACACTATCATAACATGTCATTAACATTACACTATCATAACATGTCATTAACATTACACTATCATAACATGTCATTAACATTGCACTATCATAACTTGTCATTAACATTACACTATCATAACATGTCATTAACATTGCACTATCATAACATGTCATTAACATTACACTATCATAACATGTCATTAACATTACACTATCATAACATGTCATTAACATTGCACTATCATAACATGTCATTAACATTACTCTATCATAACATGTCATTAACATTACTCTGTCATACTGAGCTGGACTTTCTGGACTCATCTCAGTTACTGCTCTGTACTCATGATGCTGCTGCACTACTGGTACTTTAAATGCTTTTAAATCTTTTTGCACAATTCAACACATGAACATATCATCCGTAACTATGTTGTTGTTTTTATGTTCATTTTTTGTGTATAGTATTTTTTATAGTATTGTTTTATAAATCCACACTGCGGTAGGGAATGGGAAGTAAGCATTCTATTGTACTTGTTGCAAATGGCAAATAAAACATCTTGTATCTTGTACCAGAAGTCAAAAGTGCTAACAAGTCTCCAAGAACTGAGCCAGTAAGTTGGCAAACCATAGAACAATATCTAACTTACACCGTCTACTGAGAAGGACGCTAACTAGTAGGCTAGTAAGAGGATAAGAGGATGCACTATAGAGAATACATTCAGACTAGTTGCTGTACCCTAAAAGCGTTGTTTGTTTAAATCTGGACTCATGCATTGTGTTGATATAATGCATAACAAAGGGAGAATAAAGCATGCATGCTGAAATGTACGGTAAACAACCACTTGGACATCAATTATTTTCTTCCTAACCACACACTTCGTTATTTGATTAATCATTTGATAATAGTTTAACTTGAATAACGTTTTGTTTTATTCTTTCAGTCTTCAGTTTGTGACTCAAAAGAAGGCAAGAACAGAAGTGTATAAGTGGGAGAGGAGTAGGAAAGGGTTTTAAATATTTGCTAATACTTGCTTATAAAATGTCATTATTTTTATATATTTGCCAAGTGGGAACTGAAATATTACCACATTATTCTTCATTGGGGACGTATTTTTAATAGTATGGTTATTGTTATCATGAATATAGTTATTATTGTTATTATTATGACGAATATTATTATTATTTTGGATCGTGCTTCCCACAAAAGGTCAGAGTTCATATGCTTCTGTTCCAAAATGGCGGCTGAACCAACGCGGGAATGGAGCGACGAGCAGCTCAAAAGTGACGATCTACCCAAAAAAGACCTGATTAAGTTCATCCAGGACAACGCGGCCAACTCGGTAGGTCGGGTCCCCCGGGGCGGGCGGTCTGGCCGGGGGGGACACCCGGGCGCTCTCTAGGGGCCATCAGGTCTGTTTCTCTGGTGCACAACTGGGCTGGTATCAGGATATGCTAACAGCTAGCCCCCATTAGTCACTGTGCTAGTGGAGCCGGCGGCTAGCCGCCATGCTAACCATGCTAACCATGCCTCTAGTAGCTCTGGTAGCTAGGCTAGGCTAACGTGCATTGTATGCAGCATGCAGTGTAATGCGGTGTAAAGCCCTGGATGCTGCAGTGGAGGGTCTGCGTAGAATGACCCTTTATAACCATACTTTATTAAATATTGTTACATGTTATTTTATACCAAATGACTGTTTTTACATCTTATTTAACAACTGTACATTATATATTACTATGCACTTTACTGGTGCATTTACACTGGGTAGATGCACTTGTGTTCGCATTGCTCGGTAATAGGTGTGACACCTTGACGTCCTGGTGTCTGAGAGGAGAGACTCTGAAGCTCTTATTCATGTTCCTGTGGAGAGACTCTGAAGCTCTTATTCATGTTCCTGTGGAGAGACTCTGAAGCTCTTATTCATGTTCCTGTGGAGAGACTCTGAAGCTCTTATTCATGTTCCTGTGGAGAGACTCTGAAGCTCTTATTCATGTTCCTGTTCATTTGTTTTCCAGTTTCTTGCCGAGCACAAGTTGATGGGAAACATTAAAAATGTGGCTAAAACAGCAAAGAAAGAGCAACTGATGATCGCATACACGCAGCTGTTTGAGACCAAAGTAAGTTGTCTATATTGTGTTATATACAATACACAAAGTAGTAGTACGTATAATAACAACGTAGAATACATGCATATATGCACTCCATGAGCAAATAAGGAAAGAAAATAACAATCGTTTACTTTACTAAATGTGTGAAACTGAAATAATTCACTGTTGACTTTTCCAATTATATTCAAACCCCGAAGGACTGTGTACATTCGGCTTATTAGATATTTACTTGTAACTTAATATATTTATATATTTCTGTTTACAGAAGTTTAAAGGCACGGAACCGATCGAGGAGGTCACTGAGCAGGTTAAAACAGTCAAGCTTGACGACGTCAAGGATGTAAAGACAGAGGTTGTGGATGAGGTACGTGTCTGGGTTCTAAAGGAGAATGCAGCCAATTCCAACATCTAAAACACTGTGTTCAAGCCTAATGCCATACATTTGTCTATCTTTGTTTGTGATTGTTTTTAAACGACATGCATCATGTAATTTACTTATCTTAAGTTACAGTCAAATCATTCTGCAACATTTTGTAACTGGAAAGTCAACCTTGGTTTTCTTCTTCTCTCAGGGTCCACCCAAGTACTTCAAATCGGTACTGAAGAAAGGAGACAAGGTGAACTTCCCCAAGAAGGGGGAGAACGTGAGCTGCTGGTACACGGGCTCCCTGGAGGATGGTACCGTCTTCGACACCAACATCCCCACAAGTAGGTTAACTCCTTCATGACCAAGTATCACTACTGCTACCTGAGCTTATTGTACTTTAACCTGAGCTTATTGTACTTTAACCTGAGCTTATTGTACTTTAACTTGATCACTGGTTCAGTTCTTGGAGACTTGTTAGGAATGAAATGCACTTTTGACATCTGGTGACGAGTTGTTCTCTTATCTTCCTTTGTTGAAACACTATTGTTAAGTCACTTTGGATAAAGCGTCTGCTAAATGAATGTAATGTAATGTATAGTAGCTGTGGTTCCGATGAGGGTTATTTAATGTCATGGTGTCATTTCCTCCCAGCTGCCAGGAAGAAGAAGCAGAGCAAGCCTCTGAGCTTTAAGATCGGCCTGGGCCGCGTCATCCGAGGGGTAACAGACGTGGGACGGGAACGTCACGGTACTCATGCTGCTGGTTCATAACCACCGTGATGATGATAATCTGATCTATATCTTTTTCTTCTGGTAGTGGGATGAGGCCATCTTGACCATGAGCAAAGGAGAGACCGCCAAGTTGGAAATAGAGCCGGAGTGGGCCTACGGGAGGAAGGGGCTTCCCGAATCAAAGTATCCTTTTTCAATTTGGATATGCTGTTTGGGTCGTTAGTCAATAATTGTAATATTATTTGATTGGATGAGTACGACTAGTAAAACACTTTGGCATAAATGTTGTGATAATGTTTTGTGAGACTATAATCTATTTTAAGTAAATGAATCGCAAGTAACGTCAACCTTTTGCCAGGGATGAACATACATCATCTCTGGCTATTGGTACGTTTCACTTTAACATGGAGGTAGTTTGCTTATTAACCACACCACGTATATATTCTAAAATAGAAGTATTTATATTCATAAGACTCCAACAGCCTTTCCTTAACCTGAGCTCCTCCAGAATTCCTCCCAACGCCAAACTGATCTTCGAGGTGGAGCTGGTAGCGGTGGATTAGCGGACATGCAGCTGGCATGCACTTCCCAAACTTAAGACATGAAAACAATAAGGTGTCACAAGATGACCATGCTTGAAAGATAACATTTAAAATCATTTTTGATTTACAGTTGGCCCGGTTGCCTGGTTTTTGTTTACACTTACTTATACTTTACCTTTCCAGCATGGCCAGACGTGTGATGACTTGTCAATACTGTACATAACAGGAGTCCTGACGTTTTTTCTGTATTGTTTTGCATGTTCAACGTTACGTATGATTAAAGAATTTTGAAACAGACGCCTGCCAGTGTTTTTATTTTTCCGAACGTAGGGTTGCCTGATTGGCATATGGGGTTGTCTGCTATATTACTTTACATTAGTTATTTAGCAGATGCATTTATCCAAAGTGATTTACAATAGTGTTTCAACAAAGGAAGGTAAGAGAACTCGTCACCAGAAGTCAAAAGTATATTTCATTTCTAACAAGTCTCCAAGAACTGAACCAGTGCTCCGGTAGAAGTACAATAAGTTGGTAAACAATAAAACTGTTACTAACACACAATCACTTAAAGATGCTAGTAAAAGTGATACTTAGATTTCTGACTATTTCACTGTTTGGATGGAATTCAAGTATGGATAATAAAAGTGCTATCCATGCAGTGGGAAGGCACAAATATTGGCAACGTTACGAAAAAGGCCCCAAGTCGACAAAGTACTTGCTGGAGAAGAAATTTGCAAAACTGAATGCTGGTAAAACGGAAGGGATTATTGTTCATTTGTATATACTACCCACATGGAAAGTGTACAAAGCTTGTTGGAAACAAGCAAACTATTCCTTTGAAAGGTCTGATAAATGCCTTGTATTAGAACAAAACTCAAATTGCATAATTTGAGTGACTGGACACCTAGTGTGGTGTAATGTACATTGTTCACTGGGACATTACAAGCAGTTGAAAGCATGAAATGTAAAAGTTGGTTGCAAAAAAGTCACCGGCCGACAGGTTAACCAGTGCTGTATTATGTCCATCTGTGGAAATGGATGTTCCGATTACCAATGGGGTACTCCGATATAGGGGAGGAGATAGGGGAGTCCTTGATCCAGATACCTACCTGCTACTTAATTACATCTAAAGTGACCATTCCATTAAAAAGGTTAACGTTTACGTAGGGGCGGCAAGATAGCTCCGTCTGTTGGGACTTGGCTTGGGAACCGGAGGGTCACCGGTTCAAGTCCCCAAAACGGACCAAGTACAGTGAGAGAACTGGTACTTGGAAAAATGCCACAGGTCGCCTGCTGGGGTGGCTTTGAGCAAGGCACCAGACACCTACACTGCTACATATAAACAACCTCAGATTCTGGTGAACTTTTACCAGTGTGCCATTGAAAGCAACTGCACTGTTTCTGACCGGTAAGCGCTGCAGAGGGTGGTGAAAACCGCCCAGTGCATCGTTGGATTACCCCTCCCTGCAATAAACACTAACCACCACAAACTGTCTGAGGAAGGCATGAAAAATTGTCAGACACCTCTCACCCCAACCATGCACTGTTTGACCTCCTCCCCTCCAGGAGGCACTAGCTGTTAGGAACAGCTTCGTCCCCTCAGCGGTCATCTCCCTGAACCACAATGCCCCCCCTGAACTCTGCTGACAATACCCTATCATCAATGTCAGCCTCATACCTACTCCTAAGTTATTTTATACCCGTTTTAGTAGTTAGTCATTTTTTTGGACTTTACATATTCAGCAACTGTATATTATATATTACCATGCACTTTACTGGAACATTTGCACTTCAGTAAAATGCCAAATTATTTTAGGCAACTTAACCATCACTTCTGGGGATCAGTGATATGGCATTAGCACCAAAAGTCACATTCAGTGGAACTTCTTAATGTCCCAAGCTAACGTGCATAGCAGTAAACGCAAAGACGCATGGCAAGCCATGTCAAATTGTGAACCTGAATACACGTACTTGTACAATAAAATAGTGTCCAGAATATTCTAAGCAATGACACGAATACCAAATCAATTGATAAATCAGACACTTGACGACTACAAGTGATTTTTTTGTCCTTCCCAAGCCAAATCTTTATTCTGTACAGCAGGAAAACATTTCACTTGGTCAAACCGGATGGGATGTGAACAGACGTCATCTCCACTAGTGCGCTAGGAGCCACACTTAGGAGTTGGCGTTGGGTCCCTTCTTCTTCCCGAAGGTCGGCACCACGTTGACAAAGCGGCGGTTGTACTGGATGCGGCGCTTGGCGCGGCCAGTCTTCTTCTTCTTCTTCTCCTGCTTTTCAACCTGAGGGGAACAAAATGGAAGAAGGCGTGTTGACATTCACACGTCACCAAGTAGAGAGAATAAACCCACACCCGTATCCATGTGGGGTTACAAAACTGAAATTCAGGGAAAGTTCTAAATCTTGTACCTTGGGGGTCTGTCCCCTCACTTTTCCAGCACGGGCCAGAGAGCCGTGGACCTTGCCTGGAATTCATCAGATGGAGGGAAATCATTAAAAAAGATAATTGTGTGTGAGTATCAGCAGTAACCAGTCTCAAAACATCGTCATGGGTTTGCCAAACACCAACGGTCAACATATGTCCCCAACCAAAACACTAATCTTTTTTTAATGCTAAAGTGTCATTTGTCAACAATCCTGACTTAATTAAACCACAGGAGGAGCGGTACACACCTCCGAGAAGCCTTCCAGCCACCTCCAGAGTACAGTGCTCAGAGATGCCACAGGACGCCAGAGAGAGGTCATCCTCCAGGGGGCAACCGGCGAGCAGCAGCACCTGGTCCTCCACCAGGAGACCCTCGAGAGCCTGGACATGGGCCTGATGAAACAGTCAACAAGTTTAGGGTTTTAGGCCGGGGGGGTCTTTTCCTGTGAGCGATGACAGCACTAGCGGTGAACTCATTGCGGTGTATAGGGTGTAGGAGTATAGCTCATTGCGGTGTATAGGGTGTAGGAGTATAGCTCATTAGTAGTTAAATCTTACAAATACCTTGGACTTTGGATTGACAGTAATCTGTCATTCTCAGAACATCTGTCCAAAATTCAGACCAAGGTTAAAGCTAGACTCAGCTTTCTATATAGGAATGGCTCCTCATTCACTTCATCTGCTAAACTCTCTCTGGTCCAGATGACTGTCCTCCTCTGTTGGACTACGGTGATCCCATCTACCGCTCGGCGTGTAAAGGAGCTCTCCATCATTTAGACGTTCTGTATCACTCCGCCATCCGCTTGGCCACCAATGCTCTACAGGACCCATCACTGTGGTCTGTACTCTCTGGCTAACTGGCCCTCTCTCAATGCTCTACAGGACCCATCACTGTGGTCTGTACTCTCTGGCTAACTGGCCCTCTCTCAATGCTCTACAGGACCCATCACTGTGGTCTGTACTCTCTGGCTAACTGGCCCTCTCCCAATGCTCTACAGGACCCATCACTGTGGTCTGTACTCTCTGGCTAACTGGCCCTCTCTCAATGCTCTACAGGACCCATCACTGTGGTCTGTACTCTCTGGCTAACTGGCCCTCTCTCAATGCTCTACAGGACCCATCACTGTGGTCTGTACTCTCTGGCTAACTGGCCCTCTCTTCAGACCAGGCCAACATCCACTGGCTGATGTTTGTTTATAAAACACTCCTAGGCCCCGCCCCCTTCTACCTCACACAATTACTGCAACTCCGCCCCCCCCCGACGCACAACACCCGGTCAGCTACAAACATCCTGCTAAAGATCCCCAAAGCCCATACATCCTTTGGCCGCTCCGCCTTTCAGTTTGCAGCAGCTGATAGCTGGAATATCATACAAAAAACCTTGAAAATGAAGACCTTTATCTCCCCCCGCACCTTCAAGGACACTATTACAAACACCCTGGTACACACATGCAGCTGCTTGCCTGATGCTCACTACCAATGTCTTGACCTCTCCTATAGTATGCATTGCCATGAATGAATGAATGGATGAATGAATGATTGAATGGATGAATGTTCTATATTATTTTAATGACTGATTGAACCATAGCAGTATTGTTTTAGAGATGTTATATGTTTAACTGCTATGCCTGTCATCTCTGCTCTGTGTCATTGTGTTGTCTCCTGGGTTCTGTAGTGCCCGGAGTCGGTCTTCCTCCTAACCCCCATCCCCTCATCACCATGTAACGCCCTCCTAACCCCCATCCCCTCAGGAAGCCGTTTGCCTCCTGTCAGGTCATCATTGTAAATAAGAATTTGTTCTTAATTGATTTTCCTGGCTAAATAAAGGTTCTACTACTGCTACTCATTGCGGGGTGTAGGAGTATAGCTCATTGCGGTGTAGGAGTATAGCTCATTGCGGTGTATAGGGTGTAAGAGTATAGCTCATTGCGGTGTATAGGGTGTAGGAGTATAGCTCATTGCGGTGTATAGGGTGTAGGAGTAAAGCTCATTGCGGTGTATAGGGTGTAGGAGTATAGCTCATTGCGGTGTATAGGGTGTAGGAGTATAGCTCATTGCGGTGTATAGGGTGTAGGAGTATAGCTCATTGCGGTGTATAGGGTGTAGGAGTATAGCTCATTGCGGTGTATAGGGTGTAGGAGTATAGCTCATTGCGGTGTATAGGGTGTAGGAGTATAGCTCATTGCGGTGTATAGGGTGTAGGAGTATAGCTCATTGCGGTGTATAGGGTGTAGGAGTATAGCTCATTGCGGTGTATAGGGTGTAGGAGTATAGCTCATTGCGGTGTATAGGGTGTAGGAGTATAGCTCATTGCGGTGTATAGAAGTAGGGTGTTACCTTGATGGCTCCAACGGTCTCCTCTCCGGTCACCTCGAGGGTGTGAGTGTTCTGGGCACGCAAGAAGAGCTGCATCTTGACGCTGGGACGGAAATACAGAAATGGTTTAGGATTAGATTCTAATGTATCGTCATGTCACAGCACGTGTGTACAGTGAAAGTACAGTGAAAGTAAGTTTGCATCTCAAACCAGAGTGAAAATCTTACAGTCAAAGTCAAAGTGCATAGAGTAGCATATAATGTAAATATAGAAGTACTAGAAACAGGTAAAAAAATAACTTATACAGTAGGTATGAGGTATGTGCAGAATTATATATACATATACATATACATATATACATATATATATATATATATACACACACACACACACACGTATGCAGTTATATCAACAAAATAAATCGATATCAAATATATAAACGTATGACAGATACTTTGTTAACTGCGACAAGCGAGTTTGGTTTGGCGTCAACAGAGCGCATCGCCCTGGTGTACTAACACACCACGTAATACTAATGAATACAAAACGGTCATATTTAATAACCAGACCGTGAACTAGGAGGCCAAACTCTTAGATAAAGACAAACTCTGATGCGTGGTGCTAATGCTATGCTACATCACTAGCCACATGGAGCACGCGTCTCGGGGAATCTGATTAAAAAATAAGGTTTCTGGCGACAATGTTGACAACTTGTTGTTTTATTTATGGCCGGTGATACAACACGTACAATCTAAAGACACTTAACCGCCATCACCCCGTGATAAATACCCACTTTTAACTGAATTTCCGCAGGCCTTACCTCGTTCGAGTCTAGTCGCTCAACGCTAGGCAAAAAAGGGCTTCCGGAGGATCTGAACTGCGCATGTGCAGATTTACGTAAACGGGGAAGGACGACGTAACGTCGTGTCTTGACTACTTCCGGTTAAGTATGGCAGACAAAAAAACAAATATACAACTTCCAAGACGTTTAAATTTAGATTATACTTCATTAGAATACATTATTCAGTCATTTAATTGGTTGATTTCTTCTGGCAACTCATCGATTAGTGTGTTTCACAGCCATGTTGACCCATATTAGATTCGATATACACTATACACGTATGTACACTTGTGTACTACACAATCAGCTCGACCAGTCGGTAGAGCACTGAGCGGGCAGATCACTACTATCTGAATTTAAGTATTTTCGGGAAAAATCCTAAAGCATTTCATAAAAAAGGTTTTGCGGTGTTCTACACTATATTATATAATTTACTTTTTTATTCCATTATTTTTATTTGTATAACTGCGGTCTGTCAGGTTTTGCACATACGATTTTCACCCATTGCTTATACTTGTATAACTTTGATGTGACAATAAACTTGACAGTAGCTCAGTCTGTTGGGACTTGGCTTGGGAACCGGAAGGTCGCCGGTTCAAGTCCCCCAAACCCCTGGTCACTGCCTCAGTGCCCTCCCCTGTATAGCAAATACCCACTGCTCCTCATACTAGGATGGGTTAAATGAGAGGACATGAGACCAGGAGAGGATTACATCCTCCAGGTTTAGGTTTAGATGACCGTTGCATTATCATGTTGACTTAAAAATGAAACAGGGTATTATGTTAACCAAGCAATGGATAATTTATATCCAAAAAGAATAACAACATCACATCATAGAATATCAATCTCTTTATTATGAAATTAAGCAAAAACAATAAAGCTTCATTTCCCATTCTCTTGTGAGAAGAGGACCATGACCTGTTAAAAATCGGTTTGGAGACAGACACGGGGGACACAGAAGAACACAATAATGCCTCCTTTAGAATTCAAAACGTCCAACAAAATGATTTTGTGAAAGCCCCAAATCAAGACATCCATTGTAAAAAGTCAAAACTCAAGAGGTAACAAAATTGCCTTTGAATAAACATGCATCATAAGAACTCGTCTGCCAGGTGGACAAAAAATAATAAATCAGGCCCTCGGTGTTCTTCAAGAATGACACGATATGCCAGATCAGACATGACAGCAGGGGTTTATTGTGGTTTCTCCGTCTCCATGGCGTGGCCATCATGTAGGAGGAGGGGGGTAGTACTGGTTGTATTGGGCGTACTGGTTGTACTGTCCCCAGTTGTTCTGACCCCAGTTGCCGTATTGTTGCTGCAAAAGAGAAGGAAAACAAATGAGAGAGGACACCACACCAAACATATTACAAGGAAAACCACTGAGGGAACTGGGATTTAAAAAACTTATCATAAACCGGCAGTTAAAGAAGTTTAGACACCTCGCTCAAGGATGACTCTGGGTAAACGGCGGACACGAGGGATCCAACTTGCGGCTGGGAGTCACGCACCCCTAGCCAATCTCCTCGCCCCTAGCCAATCGCCCTCAAGTTTAATTGATTTGAAAAAATATATCATTTTAAAACCATTGGACAGCCTCGAGCAGACATTAGACGGAGTGACCCTCTGGTCCCTGGTGAGCGACCGCAGTCGGAGCGTACCTGGTACCAGTTGTTGTAGTTGTACGCCGAGTTTGCCGCCATGTCCTGCCCAGCGGTTACAGCGGTCGAGTTCTCCTCCACACGCTGCCTCTTGGCGTCCGGTTCCTGGGAGCTGCACAATCGAGTGACATTGAGTCAGTCCAACGGACCAAAGAGTCACCACGGCCATACGTACACGTGTGGAACAGGGAGATGCCGTCTGTGATTAGAAACATTACCCATTCTCTGCTTTCCTCTTGGAGGATTCCATTTCCCTTTTCAGTTTCTGCTGCTCATCGTACGCAGCCACCAGTCTGTGAAAATGTAAAATATATAAAAATGAATAATTTAAAAAGGGGACTTGCATGCATCAGAGCAATTTAGGATCCCATTTAGAAAGTGAAGTGAAGGCTTTGGTGGAGGGAACTCACACATTGATATCGCTGCCAAAGTCCTCCAGGAACTCCACCTTCCGCTGTGAGAAGAGGAGCCGGGACTCGGGAGGCAGGGAGCTGTTCAGAGCTCTGTGGAAGCAGGCCAGGATGTCCTTCTCATTGTCCTGCACATCACCGCTGTACTCCAACTCCAGCAGGTTCAGATACAGCTTGGGACTCGTCTGGAGAGAAAACACCAAGAGTGACTTTCATATATTTTACATTCCACCACAACAATCTTAGAACTCTATGGAAGGATCCAAGTCAGGAGTCCACGTAAAGCAGTTTCTTTTGATGTGCAAGGGTATTTGATTTAACAAGAAAAACATAGTTCAACCTTCCTCAGGGGGGGGGAAGTACACACGTACAGTCTAGCTTGCTTATCAGCGAGATAACCCAAATCGATATAACCGATAGTGGAATAACGTTCCCTCTGCCGGCTCTCACCTCGTCCTTCTCGATGGCCTCCAGCAGAACCTTCCGGGCTTTGCTGAGGCTCTTCTGCACCTTCATCAGCTGCCTGGCCAGCTTCACGGCGTAGAACGACGTCTCGCTGGCGTTCGTGGCCGTCTCCATGGCCTCCCGTAGCAGCGCCTCCGCCTCCTCCAGGTTGCCGTGGCGACGCTCCAGGCTGACCCGCCGCAGGCGCAACATGGCCAGAGAGGGGAGCGCCTCCTGCAGGCCCTTCAGGATGCTGCGCGCCTCCTCCACGTTCCCTGAAAGGGGAGAAAGGAAACACTTGGATTCGTTTTCTTCAACAATTTTAGAGGCATTTGAGCAACAAAAAAACAAGAACATTTTTTTTCTTTTCAAAAATCCTTAACATTTAACATGACTCAACATTGCAGTGGGTAAACACAATGGGTAAAAGCTTCTCAATTGACTAGCTGAATAGACAGGTACACTAAATAATTTCGAGCGCTTTTAAAACACGAGTCCCAAATCTCTCTCAGCTGACCCTTCTACGGTGTAGCGCTAATGTCAAATCGTGTTCATTACCGTAACTTTGTAAAATGGCTGCGCCCATAGACAAAATGTAAACACGCTGTGCCGTGAGCCATCGACGAATATTTCAATGATTATTAACCGGAAAAGTTAAAAAAAAAAAAATTTAAGGGAAATCTGGAGATTTTTGCGAGTTTTGACAAATATCCGGAATTCCGGAAAACTTTCATCTATGTATCTAGATAATTGTATTTTTTATAGAAAGGAAAAGAAGGTTCCAGCCCCATCCCATCAGACTGTTCACACTGCTCCCAGGGAGATGACCGGCTACCATTATACACAGTAATTACAGCGTTGACAGGCAGTACAAAGTCCCTTAGAGAGGAGACTCACCCTGCTGCTCCTCGTAAGCCGCAGCCAGGAGGTGGATGGACGGCTTCTTGGGCAGGTGGACGGTGCACGCCTTCTTGTAGACGTGCCTCACGCCCTCGATGCTCACGCCCTCTAGATATTTGACATACTTAAAGAGCCAAAGGATACAGAGTGTGGAGCGGGAGCAGAGGAGGGCGGAAGGAAGAGCAGACAGCGGAGACGGGGGGGAAAGAAGAGAGGCAGAAGAGAGACCAGCCAATTTAAACCAGTAACTTGAGGGCTGACCGAAGTGAATTTCTTCATTGTCAAAGAACGTTGTTTAAAATGTTCTGTGTAAACCCATCAGCACCTTCATGGAACCAATTAGATAAGTTTCTGTAAGGTAGTGGGAGACGGAGAAGATGCAACGTAGTAGTTGGCAAATGCTGCAGTCAAATCTTGTGTGGCAAGCTGGCCATCCCCTAATACAACAGATACAGTCACATATCAGCACGCAACCAGAGGGCAGGACGATTTACTGAGTCCATGTGATTATCATCGTTGATGGAATAGGGGGGGAGAGGGTGCAGGGAGGGTAAGTTGGGAGTGAGAGAGAGATAGAGATAGGAGGGAGAGAGAGGGACAAACAACGGGAGTACCTTAGTCCAGAACTCCTCGTAGAGGGCACACGCGATAAGGCACCGTTCAAAGAGAACAACCACGCGCTCCGGGGTCCCGTTCTCCATCTCAAACTGCAGGTACTCCTTCCAGTTGTTCAGCTGGGCCTTCTCCAGGGACTTCACGTGGAAGTAGGGCCTCTTGATCTGAAATGGAGACACGGGAGGTTAAAAAAACAGCAATCACCCAGAAGTCACTCCGGTTTAGCAGGAATGACGAGCGGTTCTACGAACGGTGAGGTGGAAGGCCACACCACGAGGACGTACCGCTTCCTCAAAGGCCCAGCGCTTGCTGACTTCGTGCTCGTTGTGGTTGAAGTACTCCTGGCGCGTCTCGATGACTTTGTGGCGCATATTCTCGATCTCCGTCACCCTCTGCATTAGAACACAAGAGACCGGGTCAACGTGTGTTTTTACATAAACATCACAGGGTAAATACTCAAGTAAAGCTAAATGATAGTGGTACCTCTTTCCCTGGATCACTACTCCCTAACACTTAACTGCCATGGCCTGCCCTGCCTGCAAAAAGTTTCATTGAGAGCTTATGTTGATCAATATAATGACAAAAGGGAAACTTTTGAGGGGAAATTAAGCCTTAGGTGTGGTGATGCTGGAGAGCATGCCGGGAGGCATAGGCCCAGAGCGGGCGGGGCCACTAGGGGTGTACCTTGGCGGGGTCCGGCAGGTCCTCCATCCCGGGCGGTAGGTCCTCCTGGTCCACCGCAGCGGCGGGCGTGGTCTCTCCGTCCTCTCCAGACACGGTGGTTATGTTGGCCTTGGCCAGCTCCCCCCTCAGCTGGATGAACTCCTCCTCCGACAGGAAGTGCTTGGGGTTGTTGCTCTGCACGTGCTCTTTGAACCTGGGGGAACGAGGCGGGCCGTTAGGGTTCTGAAGCTCGGGGGACCGTTAGGGTTCTGAAGCTCGGGGGACCGTTAGGGTTCTGAAGCTCGGGGGACCGTTAGGGTTCTGAAGCTCGGGGGACCGTTAGGGTTCTGAAGCTCGGGGGACCGTTAGGGTTCTGAAGCTCGGGGGACCGTTAGGGTTCTGAAGCTCGGGGGACCGTTAGGGTTCTGAAGCTCGGGGACGTAGGTCGAAGCTCGGGAATGAGCCCAACGAAAAGGGGACACGTGGGAATTCAACCAAGTCTTTGATACAACTTAGAATACTGTACTTCCTCACTAAATGTCCTCACTAAATATCATAGATGAATATAATAAAACACATTTCACAGGACGACTGCAGCCCATGAAGAATTAGTCAGACAATTTTAACATTCAAGGTCAACAGCATGCGTTATACCGGACTGTTGGTCGCATACCTCTGGAAGTGCTGGGAATACAGTTGTGTGGGGATGCTCAGGACGCGGTCGTAGACGTGTGTGACGTTAGCCAATTTCTGCTGTTCAGTCTCCCAGCCGACGTAGGCTTCCCACAGCCGGTCGGAGCGGAAATCGGTGCCCGCCGCCATGACGGCATGTTCATAAGCACTGAGAGGGAAGAAAAACCAAACGAGGGTTAAGTGACCCGTTAGTTTGGTTACCAGGGGATACCTGCTTTGTTTGAGTCTAAATGGCTGCTTTAATGCCAACCGTTTGGTTTAATTTCCTTGACCTGATGCTACAGAGCGGTAAAAGAACAGGAAGTGAAACAAACAAACAAACCTCCTACCAGGGTATCTTCTGGTTTCAACCAGTTCAATTTAGGACCTTTTAATTGTAACTTTGAATACAAATACGAGGGATTCCACGGCACAATGGTGTACAGGTAAATGACCTGAACCCTGACTGAGACTCCCCCTAAACCCTAACTGCTCCAGCCATCGGATGGATGGGCGAGGGCTGGACTTAGAAAGCACTTTGAGTGGCGCACTGGTTAGAAAAAGTCTAATTTATATAAATGCAGTCCAACTTACGCTCGGATGCGTCCTTCCGTTTGGGGGTCGGCGGGGTCTGCGTTCTCTTTGATGAAGGACAGGTAGTGGAGCCACAGGTCTACGCTGAGCGGGATGGCCTGCAAGCCGCGTCTGTACACCTGGGGGCGGAGCCACAGAGAACAGTGAGACACGACAAGATAGCGGCCGCACGCCATTGAAAACAGGACAGTGAGATGATGAGACGTTGAGGAGTCATATTTACCTCTTCGGCGACCTGAATGTTTTCATGCTTTTTTTCGATGTCCGCATACTTCTTCCAATAGCCGTAGCAGTATGGATAATGGAGGAAAAAGGCATCAAATGCTTTTCTCATCACCAGAAGAGCATTCTGCAAAAAATAAATACAAGTAAGTGTAAGTGTTCTACACAGCTCATTTCAATGTCAGAAAGGCAGGGTTAGTAGTCACTGGGGGAATGCATATGGAGTATGCCTTGTTCACCTCTTGCTCAACAAACTGCAGTAGATAGACCCAGCTGTTGAAGTCCTCGGGGGCTTCCTCACAGCCCTTGAAAAGCTTTTCAAACTCTGAAGGGACCTCTGGCTCTGGGGGAATGGGGGGTTCCTCTTTGGATGCTTCCTCCAGTTCCATGCCCTCCTCTGACATCTGCACTGCCTGGGTGTCACCTACAATGAGAACACAGGAAGGATTCAGCAGGTGCAAAAACAAAGAAGCAGCAGAAACCGCATCACAATCCCCATGAATCAGTGATGCAAATTGCTTAACAAAAACAAGTTACCCTGGGTGCCATCTTGTTGCGTAGCCTCTGATGCTCCAGCCATCTCCTGGCTCTGCGGTGTGGACACCTCCGGCTCGGCCTCCGTGGGCTCTGCTACAGGTGACTGGGGGGCGGCTTCAGGGCTCTGTGGTGGTGGTGGCTGCTCCTCCATGAAGAGCTGGGCATTGGCCAGCTGGAACTGTTCCACAGCCTTCTCCACCAACTCCAGGCCGGAGGAATTCTGTTCATGCTGCTGCAGTGGCCCGAGGGAGTCCTGGGAGGACAGATCGGAATCCCCAGACAGGACTGTGTTTTGCGTATTGGGCTCCGGAGGGACCTGCTCCAGAGACCAGTCGGCAGGCGGGGGGAGGACAGGAAGGTTGGGTAGGAAGCCGTTACCGGCGCCCTCCATGGCGTGGGAGTCTCCACTGCTGGAGGAGTCTGTGTCAAGAGTTCCCGTCATGGGCTCGTCTGTGTGGTTCACGTCTGTAAACACAGAATTTGAATATCTTTATCAGCTTTAAACAACGTATCAAACCTGAGACCATAAAAACATGTTGTAAAGGAATACAGAGAAGTAAAGGGTGTCCATTCCGGTACAAAGCGGTAAGAGGTGAGCGGTAGTTCACCAACATGTCAAAATTAATGAGGCCAAAGAACAGATGCAGTCCAACTGCAGACTGTACCGAGCCTCATGACTTCACCGCGGTCGGACTGTTGTTATCGCATTGGGAGTCCGGACCGAATAGAGCAACCAGCTGTTACTGCAACCAGACCCTGCCTACCCGCTTAGGAACCAAGGACAAGGCGCTATGTTTGGGGCTAGAAAGTTACAATAAGCCAAAACACACTACGAGTTCCTACGACGTCGCATAGGTAGAAAGCCGACGGTAACAGTAGACGACGGTCAGAAGTGGATCGGTTTCCAAAACAAATAAATCAAGACACTTCATTTCGTGGGAATAAAACGTGGAATTCGGCATCACCAACATTAGCATAGCTCAGTTTAGCTCAAAGCTATACACATTTCCTTCCGCGTTTGAGTTTCTTTCGGTTGCGGAGATAATGCTTCCTCCGAACAAACTAACTAACTAAAATAAATAAATAATATTAATACGCAGTAGACCCGAATCCCAATCCGGTTTGGTATTCGATTTGAGGTTAATGAACTATATGCAACGTGCCCTTATCGGTCCCGTGTGTGTGTGTGTGTGTGTGCTCCACGTTAGCTAGCTCACTTAGCTAATTTTAGCTATCCCCCCCAACCGACCGAACATTAATACACGAGCCCCACTTGGCCCGGTCAACCCCCGCCGCCCCGCTCTCCTCTCACCGGTATCGTCCATGTACATCGGGTCGGAACGAATGGCGGCGCTGATCTCAACGACTAAATCTAAAGAGTGAAGTCCGGCGCATCGACTCTCATTCTCGGGTCCAACTTCAGGGGGCACTGGAGGAGGAGGACGGGCGCGTGCACTGGAGGAGGAGCAGGAGGACGGGCGCATGCACGGCGGCGGGTTCACGTTTGCTCTCTGCGCGCGACGCGTCCCCCCCCCCCCCCCCCCTTGAACGTGCACGCGCCCATCGGCGTGTTAACGTTTGCTCTCTGCGCGCGACGCGTCCCCCCCCTTGAACGTGCACGCGCCCATCGGCGTGTTCACGTTTGCTCTCTGCGCGCGACGCGTCCCGGGCCACACGCCGCGTGCATGCGCCGCCCCGCACCCAATACCGGTTCAAAAATCCTAAATACTTTTACTTATAATACATACAAATACTATTTTTTTTAAAGTTGGCGAAACTTGTCTTGGCTAATTGTACTTCTCTAATTGTACTTGTCTAATAATACGTATAATAATAATATCATATGAAGATAATGTATTCTATTTTTTTTAAGGTATTAATAGTAATCGTGTAATTTACACACACATTAGAATAATAACCGAAACTGATAGATACACACGAGTTGGAAAATTAAATACTAAATAATAATTTGGAATTTTAATAAATTATATTTTAATTAATACATTTTAATAATATTTATCTTTTTAAATAATTTTGAATTTTAATACATTTTATTTTAATTTATTAATTTTAATTAATAAACAACCCCGTTCTAATGCTGTTGTTTGGGGTTTTTCTAACTAAAATAACAATTATTATATGCGCCTAAAAAACATTACAACCGATAAACAACCTTTACTGTAACATTTGCACTCTGGTTAGATGCTTAATTATTTTTTCTCTGTACTGTACTTGTGCTGTGAAATGACAATACATTACAATCTAATCTAATCTAATACGGAACAAATCAACCGCCAAAATCTAATAACGAACCCTTTGAACTTTGACCCGTTCGGTTCGTCCTAGGCGACAGTTCGCGCCTGCGCACTAGCAGCACGCCGACAGACGGAAGAGACCGCGCATCGCATGGCCAATGACGTAGCAGCGCGTGAGCAAACGGGTCTGTAGAGGAAGTGGCGGGTGATCGAGGTCCGCACCTTTTCCGGTAACAGCGCCCCGCCTCCGCGCTGCTGTGACGAGAGAGAGAGAGAGAGAGAGAGAGAGAGAGAGAGAGAGAGAGAGAGAGAGAGAGAGAGAGAGAGAGAGAGAGAGAGAGAGAGAGAGAGAGAGAGAGAGAGGAGAGAGAGAGAGAGAGAGAGAGAGAGAGAGAGAGAGAGAGAGAGAGAGAGAGAACTTGGGGACGGGCCCGTCGCCGCAGCAGCAGGTCAGTCTGAGTAGTACTAAGTACTATAGAGTAGTACTATAGAGTAGTACTATATTATAATTCTATTTAAACGTGTTTTTGGTAGTTTTTCTTGGGGGTTTCCAGAAGGCCTTTTAACGGTTCCGGTTCCAGTCATCCGGTCCCTGGATTCCGGTGCTCGACGACCGAAAGTTGAGCGGCGCCGACACCACCCGCTGACACCACCCCGCCGACACCACCCCTCCCTGTCCGCCGCCTCCCGGCTACAGGGCGGTGCTGAGCGAGGGAGCGAACAGTCGGATGAATCGATGACCTCTTGATGATTCCAGAGGATTCCACGACCACCAGGATGTTACCTCAGGAAACGGCTTTTGATCGACCTGTCGAGTGGTTCTGAGGGAAGTGGACGAGGAGGAGGAGGAGGAGGAGGAGGAAGTGGGACCGGGGGATTCGTACGGTCGATTCGTTACCTTTCTGAGTCCCAGTCAACGGTCCTCCACCCAGCGAGCGTCCTGAGGTAAGTCGTCTTTCTTTCACCTGTTGGAAATAGACCGACGTTACGCTGTTTTTAGGTCACGTGGGACATGCTATGCTATGAATCGCCCACTGATTCCAACTCTATCTACATCTTCTACTCTATCTACATCTTCTACTCTATCTACATCTTCTACTCTATCTATCTGCTATCTATGTGCGCTTCTGCTCTGTTGGCTCCGTGAGTCAGTAAAGGGTCAGAAGACTAATTCAAGCCTACTTCTTCTCTCTCTTTGTGACAGCTACCGACGTCTGGATTTTGACAGCTGTCAAATTGCCTTCGACTGATGTCACAACCCAGACCGTAGCGCTGGCAGGTTTATTTTCTACTACTTTCACTTTCAACAAAGATTAAAACTCTCCAAAGAGACTCTCCTCCCTCCATCGTCTTCTAAGAAGAAGAAGGTATTTATGAAAAGCCAACCAAGATGGGGAAAATCATCTCGAAGATCTTTGGCAACAAGGAGATGAGAATTCTGATGCTGGGACTGGACGCCGCGGGCAAAACCACCATCCTGTACAAGCTGAAGCTCGGCCAGTCGGTCACCACCATCCCCACCGTGGGCTTCAACGTGGAGACGGTCACTTACAAGAACGTCAAGTTCAACGTGTGGGACGTGGGCGGCCAGGACAAGATCCGCCCCTTGTGGAGGCACTACTACACGGGCACCCAGGGCCTCATCTTCGTGGTGGACTGCGCCGACCGCGACCGGATCGACGAGGCGCGGCAGGAGCTCCACCGCATCATCAACGACCGCGAGATGAGGGACGCCATCATCCTCATCTTCGCCAACAAGCAGGACCTGCCGGACGCCATGAAGCCCCACGAGATCCAGGAGAAGCTGGGGCTGACCCGCATCCGGGACAGGAACTGGTACGTTCAGCCGTCCTGCGCCACCACGGGGGATGGCCTCTATGAGGGCCTCACCTGGCTCACCTCCAACCACAAGTCCTAGTGCTGCTCCCGCCCCGGACTGTTCTCTCTGCTGCTTTTTTAAAGGATAACTCTTAAAAAAGAAGAGACACTCAAATGGCGATTAAGAAAGATTCTGATGTAATTGAATGGGGGGAAAAAACAGCCTTTTTCATAAGTGTACATGGAGAGAGAAGTGGTCGGGCTATGTTCTACTTTTTCTTGTTCTTTTGTTTGATAATGACGGCTCTTCATAGTCCAGTTCCAAGTTCTTTAAAACGGAAAGACGATTGTTTTGGTTTGGATTTGGTTCTGTAGTATTTCACTTATCGTCTGTATAATCAATACTTAATTACACCATAACCTTTATACTTATTTGAGCAGGTTATTGTAACGTCTTTGCTTTCTCCCTCTCTCCATTCGCTTTGCAAATATTCTTTATTTTTTTTATTTTAAAGAAGTTTATGCTAGAACTTGCAATTATAGCTTTGATTAAGGAACACTGCCCCCAGTGGCCCCTGACAGTATTCACCTTCGCCTGCTTTCCAAACCTGAGATGTGACCATGAAGAATGTTCAGTGTGTATTTACCACACATGATGGCCTATCATCAGCAAAACCCTTCGGCCATTCAAACTGCCTCCCGTAGTTTGTTAACTATATGCATTACGACCATTTCAGGACCTCGCACAAACATGGCGTCTCACTTGTGATTGTAAACAAACGACCGCCAGGGGAAACGGGCAGATTTAGTTGTTTATGGGGGGCTGTCATTCCACCCTGATGTGTACCTGTTATTCCACAGACTCTTATCTGGATGCTGGATATACCATAAACAACACTGTGATGTGGATATGCCTTACTTTGTTTTACATTGTGTATTTTAACCACCTATCCTGCCCTCTCTCTCAAAGAGCTTCCATGAGTGAATGTGTGTAGTGTCAGCTGCCTTCTCCCGGAGGGCAGTGAGCCTCAGGTGCTTCATACACACACTTTCACTGGAGCCACAAGTGGTCTGCAGGGTGGCCACGCCACCTCCGCTTCACAGGGAAGACACATGCTCCCGGCCTGTGTGGCTGCACCTGACTGACTGTCTGTATGTGTGTGTATCTCTCTCTCTCTCTGTGTGTGTGTGTGTGTGTGTGTGTGTGTGTGTGTGTGTGTGTGTGTGTGTGTGTGTGTGTGTGTGTGTGTGTGTGTGTGTGTGTGTGTGTGTGTGTGTGTGTGTGTGTGTGTGTGTGTGTGTGTGTGTGTGTGTGTGTGTGTGTGTGTGTGTGTGTGTGTGTGTGTGTGTCATCCACTTTGGGAGCCAGTAAGAGGTTGGATAAAGTTGCCCACCCACTTCCACTGCAGCCATAAAGTGCTTCAAAGAGTTTATTTTCTCCTTACAATCAACCTTTTTAATCCCCCAGAGGGTGTCATTCTGAAAGTTAACACCTCCACCCACCTCTGTTCCAGGGTTCTAGATCGGCCTTTCATTTTGTTCTATTTGCTATGCCGTTTAAAATAAAATAAATAAATAAAAACAGGGATCCAGATGACATGCAAGAAAAAACATTTTCAACGCAAGACCTGAAAGTAGGAAGTTGGTGTGGGGCGTGGTCAGGCGCTAAGGGAAGAGAAACGCGTTTCAAGTGAAGTCCGCGTAGGACTGTGTCCGTGCTCTGAGTCACTGACTGAATAAAGGATGAGATCTCTAGTTTCGACCTAGTGGTCATCACTGATTCCTACATGGCCTCAGGCTCCAGTGGAACACTTTTGAAAGGGCTTTTATTGTGGACATTCTCATACAGAGTGAGCACAACGTTTTAGGATCGTTTTAAAAGGTGTAACGTTTTAAAAACGTCTAATATAGGTGGTTTCATGGTGGTTACTGACACACACACACATCTCCAAACGGATAACAACTTATCACTGGTTTACTCAACAATACTTTTCATCTATTCTGTTCAACCTGGCGCTAGTGCCAGGTTGAACAGAATATATATTTCATATTTTGTATGTAATATGTCAACATAACTGTTTTAAACTGACTCTCAAAGTCAAATGAGACACATTTAGTTTGCACTTTTTTCCCTTTCTTTGACAAATAAAGTGAGATTATAGAATCTAATTTCTGGAGTCCATGACTAATGAGGTAAAAATGAAATCTTTCAAAGTTGCCTGGGAAATCAGCACAGTCAGATTGTTGTCAGTTGTCAGATCTACTTATTGTATGTTAAAGGGAGCGTACACTGAGCTAAACTGATATGATATACTGTATGTCCATTTCTGGAACAGCAGAGTATGTTTAAATGGTTTTAAAGGGTGGTGTGCAAGGCTGAGTAACTTAACTTACTGTCAAAGTATAATTAAAACCTTATAGGACTAGATGAGTTAAAGATTACTATAACAAGACGTCTTGTAAAAGTGTGGAACCTTGCAGTGCCTTGAACTTTGAACAACTCTTATTTAGTAAACATTTTGCCAAGTTAGCCTTAAAACATTTTGGCCATTTTTCAAATGGCGTTGGACCCCACCAGAGGGTTGATGTTAATGTTCAGTCTTCTTAACAAACAGCAGACCTCCGGTTGCTCTGTAGAGGAATCCCACTGCTCCATCTCTACCTCTGTGTGAGTGTGGAATGGCTTTATTTGCTCAGCCAGTGTTTGTTCTGTGACTGTTTGGAGTTTGACCGCTGGAAGCCATGTGACACACAGTTGGCTGAACCTGGCCATTATCATCTCCCCAAATCAAACCTGAAAGATCACGTCGGTTACTAAAGGATTTGGAATGGGTATCAATTGTTTCAGTCTCCTTTAGTCTTGGGTGTTGGGACTCGGCAGGTGGCAGGTGAGGGGTGGAACTGGGAGAAGGTCACCACCTTCCTCTTGAAGTGAGTGAGATGTGTTCAGAGCGCCGGTCTGCCTCCCTCAGCGGGGCAGGGGGCACCTCTGAATCATGCTCATGTCAAAGGCCTTTTGTCCATCTGTCAGGGCTCTCACCGGCACACAGCCCTCTGGGACCAGGGTCAACTGTCCCTCTCACCTGGGGCTCTGGGTTGTAAAGTGTTAGCTCTCTGGTACTTTGATCTCTAGGTTTGATATTTGTTCAGTGCGCTGGTTACGCTGACGTTGTTTTAGACGTATCAGGTTTTATCAATTGTCCTTGAAATACCGTCACAGGTTCATGTGCTGGAGCCTACTGGTTCTTTTTGTCATTTGGCCTCAAGCTGTGCTTTAAAAGATCATTTAGATTAGATTTTGCAGCTTGTGAACATGATTTGAATGAAAGACCGGGTCGACCTGCTTCACTCTTCCTCTTGCAGCCTGAGCCGTTCCATTGTGTGCTGCAGGGTGGGAGTGGAGCGTTCTATTGTTCTCCTTTGAAGGGGGGTGCATTTTAAACAATACTCTTTAATAGAGCCTTTTGCCATTGCTCCGGGGCCGTTTGTTTACTCAGGCATTCCACTTCGCTTTTAATCTCACCTTCTTCAGTTCTTCTCCCCCTCAGAACTCCTTGGGACGGGCAGCACCCACATCCCAGACAGCATTGCTTCGGCCACATGTGATGGCACAGTGAGAACAGCTATCGTGGTTATGGATACGAATTAGGATCAGTTAGGATAACATTTC
>CM051019.1:25041908-25051908 GCA_027704905.1 Muraenolepis orangiensis
TGGTGGTGTTTATAATGCTGCAAAACCCCTTCGTTTGGATAAAGGTGGAGTAAAACAGGGGCTACTACGGATGGGGCTACAGGGGGCTACTACGGACGTAGCCTTCTTTTCAATGGTTGGAGTGGGTGTAGAATCAGTGCTCGATTGGTCGGCCTGAACCCCCATGATGTCATACTGCTGGATGTCTGAGCAGAAGAAGTAGGACAGGATGGGATGAGAGCCATACGGCGTTCAGATGCTGCTCAGCGGGACGTTCAGTGTGTGCTAAATATTGCTGTGTGTGTGTGTGTGTGTGTCTTATTTAATTTTAATTAACGCCACATTCAGGCGGCTGTGCTAAAGATAGCCTAGACCATAAGTCAGCCACATAATGCAGGCTTACACCACAGGATGTGTGGACGGCAATCACCAGCATTTACAGCATTTCCACGCCAGTGGACTCCAAACAGATGTAACGTGATAACACACACACACACACACACACACACACACACACACACACACACACACACACACACACACACACACACACACACACACACACACACACACACACACACACACACACACACACAGAGGGAGGAAGAGAGAGAGCGGTCCATAGCTGTTTTCACAGCTTCCTGTGCAGGCCTAAGATAAGTGACCCAGCAGCCTGTCTGTTCCTCTCTGGCCGGTCATGGAGAGGAGAGTGTTCTGCATCAGCATACTGATCAGAACACACACACACACACACACACACACACACACACACACACACACACACACACACACACACACACACACACACACACACACACACAGTGTACACAACAGGCCACTCTGTTACCACCCCCCTATCACCACTGAGAGAGAGAGTGGGGAGAGAGAGAGGGGGGGGGGAGAGGGAGAGAAAGAAGGGCATTTAGCAGACAGATTAAAGCCCCACAGATAACCTCCATATCATTCTTGATGGTGATCCAGTGACACCCTTGTGTTTTCCAGTAGTATGAGGCTATAACCAACACTGCTAAGAGTATCTATTCTATGTCATATGAGGAGATATTTTTTTTAATTCATTGAATTGCCACCCCTGTTAGGCTTGCATGTCGTGGGAGGTTAAGGGTTAGGGTCAGAGTCCTCTTGGTCCTCTTCTGAAGCCCCAAACTGGATTCTCTGAGCCACGCCGCCGTCACTATTCGACGAGGCAGCCGTGAGCTGTGATTGGCTGGCGCGTGCATCGTTCATCGAGAGGCCGTGATTGGCCAGCCTAATGTAGATCGACACCCCCCATAATCCAGCTGTTCCCTGTCCCCCCCCCCCCTGCTGTCAGACACCCACCTTGTTCTATCCTAGCCTATAAAGACCTCTCTCTGGTCATGGCAGGTCACATGACTCCACCCATGTGGTCGATGGCCGTCACACAGAATCACATGCGACTGTTACATAGGCTGCCTGCCGTAGCTGATTAGCATAGCTAGCCCCCGGACAGCCACTTGTCCAGCGATATGTCGGTGTGGGTTACTTTTACACTCCTGAGATGCACTTCCTGTGTCTTTCTCTCTCTGGAACAGCCTCCCCTCCTCTCCTCCCCCCCTCCTCTCCTCCCCTCCCTCCCTCCTTCTTTCTTCCTGCTATCTAATGAGTTTGAATTTCTTTGCTGTCTCTCTGCTCTCTTCTGCTTTTTCTCTACCTCCCGTCTCAAATTCTGATCCCTCTCACCCTGTCAGTCTTTTGAGATGCTCTGTCTTTGTGTGTCCGTCTGTCCGTCTCTCTTGCTCCGTGTCTCTCTGTCTCTGTCTAAGCTCTGTCTGTCTGTCTGTCTGTCTCTTTGTCCTTCTGTCCCTCTGACCAACATTTCCTCTTAGCTGTAACTGTTCTGTCCTTTCACCTCCTACATGTACGCTAGTTAATGGTGACACTTCCTTATTGCCACTTATAGCCTATTCTGATGGACATGTTGTTGGTCTCTTCCTCACCGGCTGACTGGTTGATATCGAGGGGGAAGTCTTCCTCAGTGACCCCGCCCCCAACCCGCCCAGTGCTAAAATAACCGCCATGTAGTGGGGTAGAAGGCCTGAATATTTCATGCTGTTTTCTGTGGGGCGCGCACGTGCATGAAGCCAAGGACCACGGGGATGGGGTGGGGGGGCGATGATGCTCTCCTCCCTCCATCCCCTCAGCTTGCAGGTTATGTCGTTGTGGTCGTCCGACATTCAGCCTGTACTTGGTCTCATCCATAACCTCTCTCTGTGGCCTCTTGCTGTACGGTGTACAGAGCGGGGGTAGCCCGGTCTCTGGCGTCCTGTGGGCAGGGCCGTGTTGTTGGAGCTGTCCTGAGTCATCCAGCAGTGCCCTTGGGCTGGTCCCTCCTCTGTCCTTCATCCAATCACCTTCTCCTAGCCGCTGGTTTCCACACGTTCCACCGACTGGAGCGGCTGCTTCAGAGGGTGTGACGCTCAGGAAACAGCCCGGCTCAGGGCAGAGAGCAGGCCCGGGCTGTCATCTCTTTCCTTTTAATGTCATCTAGAATGAGAAGAAGAGTTGGGGAGTGTCGTTGCTGCAGCTGATGAGGTCGAGCCAGTCCAGAGTCCCTGGCCCTTAAACCAACACGCAGGGTGGTCTGGTTGAATGGTCCTTGGTTGCTTGTCTCCCCCATTTAGAACCCTGTCTGCTCTCTGCGTTAGGCCCATAGTAGAACTGAACACCAGCACCGGGGTTCAGAAGAAGACTGCTGGCTGAACTTTAAAGAGAGCCAAGAAAGCTGTTGGATGCTGCTTGTTATGTTTGATACCAGTTGTCTATGTCCATGTGTTTACAGCTATCTGACTGGTGTCCAGATTTATTTACACACACACACACACACACACACACACACACACACACACACACACACACACACACACACACACACACACACACACACACACACACACACACACACACTGGTGTATTTTGGCCAGACCTAGAGAACATTCTAGGACTTGCCCTGTGTTGTGTCACACCCTAAATATTCAGGAAATACTTTCCCTAATGTGTAATTAATCCCTGTCGTACTACTTGATATGACAGGGTTTTTCTAAATCAAGTGTAGCAACCGTCTCTACGTATGCTGGCTGTATGCGTCTGACTATTTAGTTGATGGATAACTACCGTGGTCGACTCAGCAGATCTCTGCATTAGGATGACGTCTTCTTATCAACTCACATTGTTGTTGTTGTGTTGTGCCTTTTATGTGAGGGCGCTATAAGGCGATGCATTTTCCCTCTTAACTGTGGTTGATGGACGTACGCCTTGCCTACAGCTTGCAGCACTGACTGCATCATCGACCACTATTGACACACTAATCGCCAGGCGTTTGACCTGTCCTCCTCGCTTCTCTTATCTGCTTTACGTCTCCATTTTGGTGGCTTTCTACATTCTGGAGTTTAACCCCGGCTCGACGTGCATTGTAAATGCTGCGTCTTGTAAGGTGTGGGTCTGCAGGTCGTGTTCCCCGGCTGTGTTGTGATGTGAGACTTCACACTGGGCCTGGTGCCTGGAGGCCATGGAGAGAGACCCAATATGGAGATGGTGCGGATGATGAGGGATAAATGTACTCTTTTTCCGTGGCCTTAAAACACTGCAGTGCAGTAAAGCAGAGCAGTGAAGCCAGCCCTACTACGCTCCTGGACGCGTTAGTGCCGGTCCAACACGGGGACATGAACGGTGAAACGCCTCGCCCTGCTGCTGGGTCATCACATCCATGTTATTACGTTGCTCCGATGTTGAGAGAGAAATACTGCTGATGTTATTCTGTCAATATGGACCTCTCACTCTTCTACACTCATATGACGGTGTATTCTTCAGACTTTGTGGTGAGTCAGTTGTCAGGACGTCTGTGTGTTAGCTATTTTATTGAGAGAGCTGGTCTGAACACACACACACACACACACACACACATACACACAGTGTATGTTCCTAATACGAACTGCCAAAATGTTCTGCATTCCATGATGCACTTCAAAACAGACGGCACATTTTGTGTGACAAACCGTTTGAGAAAGGGATGTAGACTATTCATCCAAAACGCTATGTTAGAAAACCAGACAAATGATGCGCTAAGTTCATTAGTTATAACCATATAGTTATTAATAATGAGCTATAAGAGTCTGTATGACTTGGCTTGGGAACCAGAAGGTCCCCGGTTCAAGTCTCCTTCCGAAACACCTGGTCACTGCCGAGGGGCCCTTGAGCAAGGCACCAGATCCCTCCACTGCTCCTAATTCTAGGATGGGTTAATGCAGAGACACTCATTGCACTGTGTGTGTACATGTATGGGAGCAGTAAAGAGGATTCAATCCTCCAGATTTAGAGATTTCGATTTTAAATATGGCAGTTGGACAAACTTTTTCTTCTGGTTCCTATGAGCGTTCTGTGACACGAATATAATATTATAAAACAATAATCAAAACAAGGCCTCTTCTCTTGACCCTCTTTCTCAGACTAGTTCCGTCGAGGCAGTGGGTCCTGTGGAGACCAGAGTACACATTCTTCCAGCACAATGGCTCATTGTGGCCCAAAGAGAAGTGGCTGAAACATGGCCCTCACAGGTCCTGTCTGTCTCTGACTCCGTCTCTTTCCCTCTTTGGACACATTTCAGATACCCTGCTGTGCGAGAATAGCTTTGTGAAAGCCAGACGCCGCCAGTGGGACTGACCCTCACTAGCAGGCCGCTTTTAAGGAACTCTGGACGTTTCCATGTCTTTGAAACAATGTTTTTTCTTGCCCACTGGGCACCTTAGTCTGAAAAGTATATTTTGTCCGTCTCTCTCTCATACGTCATGTGAACCACTGTCAGCGGAACATTGCAGGTTCCATGGGGCAGTGTTGGAAAGGAAGGACATTTATGTTTGAAAACACGTTCTGCCAGAAGTTCCAGGGGAGTTTATATTGGGTCATTGAACAAGCGCTAACATACAGTAAGAGCTGGCAAGGGAGAGAGGGGGGGGGGGGAGAGAGAGGGAGAGGGGGAGAGGGAGAGAGGGGGGAGGGGGAGAGAGAGGATTAAGTCTTATTTAAATGTTCTCAGCCTCTCTTTGGATAAAGGGGTCTGCTAAAAGACACTAAATGCATATCAGTCTCCCTGACTTCCTCTGTGTTTTTTAATTGAATAAAGCACGACCCCCGTCGAGATGGACCATCTCGCTTTCAAGGGAGAGAGGGGGCTTTTATTTTGAAGGAGCTCCAATGGGGCCAGTGTGGACAATAGAAACCAAAGGGTCTGTGTTCATAGGGCACCCAGTGAGTGGATGTGTTTTAAGTGGTGTTTGTCTCTACCGGGCCGGGACAATACTCACGAGATGGTCTATTGGGAAAGGGAGGCCAGGACTTCGAGCACACTGCACTTGAAAACTTTTCATTTAAAACGACTTTTCTCCAAAGTTTAACTAACTGTCCCCAAATGTTGTCCATTCTCATTTATTGATCATAATCTGATTTGAATGATCTCGGGCTGCCAAATGATTCAGTATTACCGATTATGGTCTTTTCATGGTATTGTATGAGTTAGTGTCATCATGAAGATGTCGTCTTCTCGTGACACCTAGTTTTATAGTGTAAAGGATGGACCATGAGAAGATGTGCCCTTAAATGATCAACATAGGAGGTTTGAAATGGGTGAGAGAAAGGAGAACTATAAAGTTAATAAAAATAAAAAAAACAGAAGTACATTTCCATAAACTTCTTCAATGTAATGTCCCTCTGTCAGACTGTTTAGATTTTGGCACTTTAAATTCATAAGCATATCGTGATATTTATGGATATTGTGTAAAGTTCCCCAGGATTATCATGATGTAACATAACAGATATTAAGCAGAAGCTTTTATCCAAAGCGACTTCCAATAGTGTGTTTCAACAAAGGAAGGTGAGAACAACGGGCGGCAGTGCAGCTCAGGGGGTAGAGCCTCACAACCGGTCGCCTCACAACCGGAAGGTTGCTGGTTCGATCCCCGCCGCCTCCTCCTAGCAAAAGCTGTCGAGGTGTCCTTGAGCAAGACCCCCTAACCCTACCTGCTCCTGACCGGCTGTCTCCTTGATGGCTGACTCCTCCGTTGGTGGTTGAATGTGTGTGCAAACCATATACTTAGTAAGATGCTAGTAGTCAGGACTAAGGATGATCATGATAACCCCGTCTCTCCGTGTCCATGAAGCACGTTATGTTCCCCAGATGTGAGGGTGGCTCATTGCTCACTTCCTCCTCAGCTACAACGGGTCCCTCCCCAACGGAGACCGAGGGCGCAGGAAGAGCCACTTTGCCCTCTACAGACGAGCCAAGGCCAACGGGGTCAAACCCAGCACTGTGCACATCCTCAGCACGCCACAGGACAGCAAGGTGTGTGTGTGTGTGTGTGTGTGTGTGTGTGTGTGTGTGTGTGTGTGTGTGTGTGTGTGTGTGTGTGTGTGTGTGTGTGTGTGTGTGTGTGTGTGTGTGTGTGTGTGTGTGTGTGTGTGTGTGTGTGTGTGTGTGTGTGTGTGTGTGTGTGTGTGTGTGTGTGTGTGTGTGTGTGTGTGTGTGTCATTAGTTTCCTTCCTGTCCACTGTTGTTTAGTTCAGGGCTGAAGAGGAAGGAAGGATGGATCCCTGTGTGCGATTCCTGTGTTCTGTCTGTCTGTTCGTATCCATCTGTCTTTTTGAGTCTAGCCTATCTATCTTACTGTGTCTATCTGCATGAGGCCTCGACGTTAACTGTACCAATCCCCTCGCAAAACTAACAACTCTTATTACAAGATTAAGAATGATTCTAAGAAATGTTCATTTGGTTCCTGAAAGTGTCACTAAAAAGTTACATTTCTTTGGGACTTGCTGTTGCAGGCGGTCAACAGCAGAGGGCAGCACAGCATCTCCTTCACCCTGTCCCGCAACCAGACAGTGGTGGTGGAGTATTGCCACGACAACAACACAGACATGTTCCAGGTACCTGCAGCCTCCGGGGTTCTCAGTTCATAGTCGGATACTAGCTGGGGGAGTCCTCAATACAGCAGGATGTAAGGGGGCGGGGTTAGGATGTAAGGGGGCGGGGTTAACATTACACTATCATAACATTGTCATTAACATTACACTATCATATCATGTCATTAACATTACACTATCATAACATGTCATTAACATTACTCTGTCATAACATGTCATTAACATTACACTATCATAACATGTCATTAACATTACTCTGTCATAACATTGTCATTAACATTACTCTATCATAACATGTCATTAACATTACACTATCATAACATGTCATTAACATTACAGTAGCATAACATGTCATTAACATTACACTATCATAACATGTCATTAACATTACACTATCATAACATGTCATTAACATTACACTATCATAACATGTCATTAACATTACACTATCATAACATGTCATTAACATTACTCTGTCATAACATTGTCATTAACATTACTCTATCATAACATGTCATTAACATTACACTATCATAACATGTCATTAACATTACTCTGTCATAACATTGTCATTAACATTACTCTCATAACATGTCATTAACATTACAGTAGCATAACATGTCATTAACATTACACTGTCATAACATGTCATTAACATTACACTATCATAACATGTCATTAACATTACACTATCATAACATGTCATTAACATTACACTATCATAACATTGTCATTAACATTACACTATCATATCATGTCATTAACATTACACTATCATAACATTGTCATTAACATTACACTATCATGTCATTAACATTACTCTGTCATAACATGTCATTAACATTACACTATCATAACATGTCATTAACATTACACTATCATAACATGTCACTAACATTACACTATCATAACATGTCATTAACATTACACTGTCATAACATGTCATTAACATTACACTGTCATAACATGTCATTAACATTACACTATCATAACATGTCATTAACATTACTCTATCATAACATGTCATTAACATTACACTATCATAACATGTCATTAACATTACACTATCATAACATGTCATTAACATTACACTGTCATAACATGTCATTAACATTACTCTATCATAACATGTCATTAACATTACTCTATCATAACATGTCACTAACATTACTCTATCATAACATGTCACTAACATTACTCTATCATAACATGTCATTAACATTACTCTATCATAACATGTCATTAACATTACTCTATCATAACATGTCACTAACATTACTCTATTATAACATGTCATTAACATTACACTATCATAACATGTCATTAACATTACACTATCATAACATGCCACTAACATTACACTATCATAACATGTCACTAACATGACACTATCATAACATGTCATTAACATGACACTAGCATAACATGTCATTAACATTACTCTATCATAACATGTCACTAACATGACACTATCATAACATGTCATTAACATGACACTATCATAACATGTCATTAACATTACACTGTCATACTTTGGACTCTCTGGTCTCATCACAGTTACTGCTCTGTAGTCATGATGCTGCTGCACTACTGGCACTTTAAATGGTTTTAAATGTTTTTTGCACATTCAACACATGAACATATCATCCATCAGTCAGGTTATTGTTCTTTTTATGTTCATTTTTATTGTTTACAGTGTTTTTATAGTATTGTGTTTTACAATTTCATACTGCGGGAGGGAATGAGGAGTAAGAATTCCATTGTAGTTTTTGTACAATTGCAAATAACAATGTGTAATGTGGTCCCCCTGGCCTCAGATCGGCCGGTCCACGGAGAGCCCCATCGACTTCGTGGTGATGGACACGTCGGGCGGAGGGAAGGAGGGCGAGGACCCCTCGGTGGCCCCCAGCACCATCTCCCGCTTCGCCTGCCGGGTGGTGTGTGAGCGCAGCCCGCCCTACACCGCCCGCATCTATGCTGCTGGCTTCGACTCCTCCAAGAACATCTTCCTGGGGGTGAGTGGGGATCATCTTCCTGGGGGTGAGTGGGGATCATCTTCCTGGGGGTGAGTGGGGATCATCTTCCTGGGGGTGAGTGGGGATCATCTTCCTGGGGGTGAGTGGGGATCATCTTCCTGGGGGTGAGTGGGGATCATCTTCCTGGGGGTGAGTGGGGATCATCTTCCTGGGGGTGAGTGGGGATCATCTTCCTGGGGGTGAGTGGGGATCATCTTCCTGGGGGTGAGTGGGGATCATCTTCCTGGGGTGAGTGGGGATCATCTTCCTGGGGTGAGTGGGGATCATCTTCCTGGGGGTGAGTGGGGATCATCTTCCTGGGGGTGAGTGGGGATCATCTTCCTGGGGGTGAGTGGGGATCATCTTCCTGGGGGTGAGTGGGGATCATCTTCCTGGGGGTGAGTGGGGATCATCTTCCTGGGGGTGAGTGGGGATCATCTTCCTGGGGGTGAGTGGGGATCATCTTCCTGGGGGTGAGTGGGGGTCTGATCATCTTCCTGGGGGTGAGTGGGGATCATCTTCCTGGGGGTGAGTGGGGATCATCTTCCTGGGGGTGAGTGGGGTCTGATCATCTTCCTGGGGGTGAGTGGGGATCATCTTCCTGGGGGTGAGTGGGGATCATCTTCCTGGGGGTGAGTGGGGGTCTGATCCCAGGACCGCTTTAAGTAAGATCTGTGAGACGGGAAACATTCTAGGAACAGGAACAGGAACTCCTTGAGGGGGTTTCCAGGGTGAAGTTGGTAACTTAAATGATAAATAATGGGGAGAAGAACCATGTAAATGTGTAGAGTAAGGGGAATAGAAAACACCACACGCTGTTTGGATTGGTTAGGTTAGATTAGATTAGATTGTAATGTATTGTCATTTCACAGCACAAGTACAGTACAGAGAAAAATAATTTGGCATTTAACCAGAGTGCAAATGTACCAGTAGCATTTAGCATGGTAAGATGTACAGAGGTTAAATAAGATGTATAAACAGTCTACTAGGTATACAAACAGGTATTTAATAACT
This sequence comes from Muraenolepis orangiensis, assembly GCA_027704905.1. Lineage (NCBI taxonomy): Eukaryota > Metazoa > Chordata > Actinopteri > Gadiformes > Muraenolepididae > Muraenolepis > Muraenolepis orangiensis. The sequence continues at coordinate 25,051,865 of CM051019.1, forward strand.
TATAGAGTAGGTATGAGATGGCGTTATGAGTTCTGAAGAAGAGT
>CM051019.1:25056908-25064408 GCA_027704905.1 Muraenolepis orangiensis
ATGCGCTTTGCAGCTGTCATTATCGCAACTTGGGACACACCTCTGGCCGGTTGGGGTCCGGGTCGTGGTGTCGACGGACGGTTAAAGACCACTTGTAACCTCAGAAGAAAAAACGTGGGTTTTTTTCGTGTTAAAAAAGGAAAAATAACTATTTTGTTAGGAAACGGGAGGGTTTTATTTAGGGGGGGGGGGGTTTAGATGTTCAGTGTCAAGAAAAAAAAAGATATAGAACTATTTTTCTAACTGTTTTTAGTTAACCGTTTTTCTCAGTGTGTTTCAGAATCTAACTGGTAGGAAGATCTAGCGGGTGCTTGTGAGTGCGGAGAAACATCGCCAACACTGTGTCCAACACACACTACACACACACACACTATACACACACACTACACACACACACACTATACACACACTACACACACACTATACATACACACACACATACACACACACACACTACACACACTCACACACACACTACACACACACACACACTATACACACACACACACTATACACACACACTCTACATACACACACACACACACTATACACACACACTACACACACACCCACACTCCAGACACAATCTCTCTCTCTCAACAGAACATAATTGCATTGCCCTGACAATGAATGTAGCCAAAAACAGGAGGCTACGTTTAGCCTTCCCAGGTGCTCATAACAAATGCTCTATATTCTGATACTATTTTTGTAATTGAATTGACTTGTGTGTGTGTGCTCGACTGTGGTTAGCGCCGCAAGGTAGGTGTGTGTGTGTGTGTGTGTGTGTGTGTGTGTGTGTGTGTGTGTGTGTGTGTGTGTGTGTGTGTGTGTGTGTGTGTGTGTGTGTGTGTGTGTGTGTGTGTGTGTGTGTGTGTGTGTGTGTGTGTGTGTGTGTGTGTGTGTGTGTGTGTGTGTGTGTGTGTCCATTATATGAAAAAGGTAATAAAATAAACAAACAAAAACATAAAAGATGACGGTGATACTACAAAAACTCACAGAATACTGTCTGGCTTGCATGTGATGGAATGTACACTCCACTCTGTCGTCACACACTTCCAACTCTGGGCGCTTTGGTGGATCGACCAACGGTAGAACACTCGGTATTTTAACCCCTGAGGAATTCCACGGTCCCTACTGTTCTTCTTCCAAGTGCTTTTGTTCCTCAAAAACTATAACGGAGACAAAAACTAGCAACTTCAATGCAAACTATCTGGTTATTTCAACTGAAATCACATCACTTCCTCAAGACACTTGGGTTGTGGCTGGGAGTTGTAGTTTTAGGTGCTGTAGTTCGGACTGTTGTAGTCTCAACTCTCTTTACAGGTGACAGCCTCCACCACCTCCTGAGTATTCAACCAGGTTCATAGCAATGTCTGTTTATCTTCCTCACTTCTTTCAGAAATGTAGGAATACAATTTCACTATCTCTGAACTAGAAAGAGAGATCTGGATCTCCAGATCCTGTTCTTCACATACGGGTTACAGGTAGCGCAGAGGAGCGTTAGGAACGCGGGCGGTTGAGTTGAATGAACCCTGATGGTTTCTTCTCTCTCTCTCTCTCCAACGTCTTCTTCTGTAACTCTTCCTGGTCTGTGGCTCCTTAACGCAACACAGCGCGTCGCCACTGGGGGGCAGCAGCGAGTCTGAACGTTTCTCAAACCGTTGATCGTATTAACCGTTGGCATGTGGCGAGGAGCAGACACCATCACCACTGTTCACAGCGTCGTCCTTGACGTTAAATATAGTTTGTATTTTTCAAGAAACAATCCTGATTTGAACGTTCCATATTAAATTGTATTTTTGGTTTTTTTTTATATTCTTGTTCCTGTTAGCATCTAGCTTTACTAAGTCAAACCACTTCAGCAAAGTCATGATGGGCCTAAGTGGGACACATTATTTTTAATGTAATTATTTGGTTATAATATATATAAATATACTCGGTTCTTGTTTTTGCCAGCTAGTTGACATTGTCATTCTGGATCTTTTATATTTTTAACTATCATCACCAATGTCATACAATTCCATGTTTTTTTAATTTATGTTTAGGTTTATTTGATATATTTTGCTGTATTCCTCTGGTGCACAGACAATCACTATTCACATGTCAATAAACCTGTTAACCCCAATCACATGTCTTGGTCTTTTCATTATGTATTAATAGAGCATTAATTTATGTATTATTGTGACCCTAGGCCAACTTAAAAGATTAAATTAAATTAAAAGAATACAAATGATAGCGAGACTATAACGAGTATAATAACGACTGAAGTTGTATTGAGATAATACATGAGGCCTAAGATGCGCTCACTCCAGTATCTTGGCTGTTGTTGCAGCGCTCGGCCGCCAGAGGGCAGAGCGCCTCCACATGAAGCGCCGTTGCTTTCACGTTGCGTCACCGCTTCACGACCAGTCGTCTGGGATCATAAAGAGCCATGCTGGCAGTTACGCTCATTGGCGCGAAAACCCGAGCAAAAACAGCGTCTGTTTTCGAAAAATTATGACAAACGACATGCTAAATGACAACATATATATATATCTCCTAAAGAACCGAAACGGCCACTGAAGGAGACCCGGAGACTGGCTGAGCTGCTGTACGAAAGTTGGTTGGGAAATCATTTGTTATTTCTTAAACCACCGGGAGAAGGTCCCCCCCCATAAAGATGATGAAGCCTATTTCACGGTCTCTCTCTCTGACACACGGCGTCTCTCTCCCAGAGAGGGGAGAGCAGGCAGGACACAAACCATCGAGAACCAACGTCTACAGAAGAACCTCCCAGTGTGTATATATATATATATATATATACATATATATATATACACATATATACATATATATATATACACATATATATATATATATATATATATATATATATATATATATATATATATATATATGGAGAGGGTATAATAGGCCGAGAGGGGTTTGTTACACAGTTCTATTTAATATTCCTTATAGTCCTTATCGGAGAACAAATTCATAGATCATTTATGGGAATGCTTCATTATTTAATGAAATCCAGTGGAATTCTCAGAGGAGGGATTTGTAGTTTTTGATCCCAGCTAATTAAGGTGTAGTTCTCTACGGGCTGATGGCTGTCAGGGGGGGGAGTTTGAAGGAGAGCCTGTGTGTGTGTGTGTGTGTGTGTGTGTGTGTGTGTGTGTGTGTGTGTGTGTGTGTGTGTGTGTGTGTGTGTGTGTGTGTGTGTGTGTGCGTGCCTGTGTGTGCGTGTGTGTGTGCGTGCCTGTGTGTGTGTGTGTGTGTGGTTCTCTATCAGTATCAACATGGGGCCTTCATGTTTCCCCACTCAGCCATTAAAGCAGCAGCACTGGGAGACTTTAATTAAAGTGGGACCTCATTAACGTCTCTCTCTCTCTCTCTCTCTCTCTCTCTCTCTCTCTCTCTCTCTCTCTCTCTCTCTCTCTCTCTCTCTCTCCCTCTCGTCCCTCCACTGTGAGTCAGGGAAGGACAGGCCTCCACTTAGCCTAACAATGTACAAATCTAATTAACTCATTATTAACATATTAGCGCCCGCCAGCCGCTGTGTGTCCCGTGTTCTGAGGCTGAGGACGCTGCTCCTTTGTGGCTAGCGGTGGTTAGCATCATGTAAGCCCAAAGTAATGTGCTAAATATGGCCTCAAGACGTTTAATACGTTGGATTGTTTTACAGAGTTCATTAGGATGTGTGACCTGAACCCTGGAGGTCCCAGCCCAAAGCCTCCAGAGTCTGCAACCTCACCTGCAGTGTAGGTATAACAGAGGCCAGCAGGTGGCGCTGTGCAGTGAAGTTAACCTCAGTCTCCGACACCTAAAGGACGGTCTAGCCATGAAGCTAAAGAGCCCGAGGGTTTTAGCTTCTCACATTAGAGCGTCGCCTCTCGTGTCGTGAACCGTGAGTTCGAGACCCGTGCGGGACGTTCACGATTACATAGGCTCAGTATATAGGAACAGTTCTCAAACTGGGGCCCATAGCCAGGGGGTCTGCAAAATAATATTTTATTATTATGGTGGTAGAAGGAGGCAAGACCTCCTTCTACCACCTCAGAAATATCGCTGAACTCCGCCCCCACACTCAGTCTGTCAAATGCTGAAAAGCTTGTCCACGCCTTTGTCTCCTCCAGGCTAGACTACTGTAACACACTTCTCATTGGGATTCCTGCCAAGAACATCCAGAAGCTGCAATACATCCAGAACAGCGCTGCTAGGATCCTGATGAGAGTGCGGAAGTATGAACACATCACGCCCATACTCAAATCATTGCACTGGCTCCCGGTCTCACTCAGGATTGAGTACAAAATCACCCTCTTCACCTATCAGTGCATTCATGGAAATGCTCCCTCATACATCAAAGAACTTCTCACCCCACAAACCTCCAGGAGGAGCCTACACTCTGAAAAGGCAAACCTCCTCCTTCCCCCCAGGACCAAACTGAAAACAATGGGAGACCAAGCCTTCTGCTCCGCTGCTCCGAGACTGTGGACTGCCCTCCCAAACCAGCTGAGGACACCACAGACTGTGGAACGCCCTCCCAAACCAGCTGAGGACACCACAGACTGTGGAACGCCCTCCCAAACCAGCTGAGGACACCACAGACTGTGGAACGCCCTCCCAAACCAGCTGAGGACACCACAGACTGTGGAACGCCCTCCCAAACCAGCTGAGGACACCACAGACTGTGGAACGCCCTCCCAAACCAGCTGAGGACACCACAGACTGTGGAATGCCCTCCCAAACCAGCTGAGGACACCACAGACTGTGGGACGCCCTCCCAAACCAGCTGAGGACACCACAGACTGTGGAACCCCCTCCCAAACCAGCTGAGGACACCACAGACTGTGGAACGCCCTCCCAAACCAGCTGAGGACACCACAGACTGTGGAACGCCCTCCCAAACCAGCTGAAGACACCACAGACTATGGATGTCCTCCCAAACCAGCTGAGGACACCACAGACTGTGGGATGCCCTCCCAAACCAGCTGAGGACACCACAGACTGTGGGATGTCCTCCCAAACCAGCTGAGGACACCACAGACTGTGGATGCCCATCGAGACTTCTGGCTCGTCCCTGTTCTTCCGTCTGTCTGGTACCTGTCGCCTGCCTACTACCCGTTCGGTATTACGCACCTCGACCTCCCGGTACGCAGACTCCTCCCCCGTCCCGGACTACTCGTCGGTCTACTACCTGCCGCTACTCCGCGGATCGACCTCCCGGTACCCTGACCCCTGGACTGTTCCCGTTTACCCTTGTGTTTTGTGTTTGCTTTGAATAAAGCCTTACGTATCGCTCCACTGTGTCTTGGTCTGCGTTCTGGGTCCCACCGACCAATCCCATTGTGACAGAACGACCTAACCCAGATGGACCCCGACGACCGCGACCAGTGGAAGCCTGTGTATGATTCCCAGTGCGGACGGTGGGGTCGGGGACTGCAGGTCATGATGGACCAGCTCGGGGACCTGGCAACCACCGTTGCTTCCCTCCTCAAAGGGAAGCAATGCCGCTCTGAGGGGTCCCCAGCGCCGCTCTGTTCCTGCCTGCCGACGCTGACGACGTCGTTATTCTGCCGTCTGACAGCGCCACGCTGCCCGACTCTGCGCTGCCCGGCGTTGCGCTTCCCCTGTCTGCCGACGCTGCCGACGTCGCGCCGTACCCGCCTGTTGATGTTGTTATTCCCCCGTCTGACAGCGCCGTGCTGCCCGACGCTGCGCTGCCCGACGTTGCGCTCTGTACCCCCCTGACTACGTCACTCCGTACCCCCCTGACTACGTCACTCCGTACCCCCCTGACTACGTCACTCCGTACCCACCTGACTACGTCACTCCGTACCCCCCTGACTACGTCACTCCGTACCCCCCTGACTACGTCACTCCGTACCCACCTGACTACGTCACTCCGTACCCCCCTGACTACGTCACTCCGTACCCACCTGACTACGTCACTCCGTACCCCCCTGACTACGTCACTCCGTACCCCCCTGACTACGTCACTCCGTACCCCCCTGACTACGTCACTCCGTACCCCCCTGACTACGTCACTCCGTACCCCCCTGACGACGTCGCTCCGCCCCCGTCTGCTGACGCCGCACTCCCTTCCAAACCAGCTGAGGACACCAGATGTCTGCTTCAACCAGACTCTAATCAGTCTGACTGGGGCCAGGTGAGGCTGCTTCAACCAGACTCTAATCAGTCTGACTGGGGCCAGGTGAGGCTGCTTCAACCAGACTCTAATCAGTCTGACTGGGGCCAGGTGAGGCTGCTTCAACCAGACTCTAACCAGTCTGACTGGGGCCAGGTGAGGCTGCTTCAACCAGACTCTAACCAGTCTGACTGGGGCCAGGTGAGGCTGCTTCAACCAGACTCTAACCAGTCTGACTGGGGCCAGGTGAGGCTGCTTCAACCAGACTCTAACCAGTCTGACTGGGGCCAGATGAGGAGGCTTCATCCAGATCCTCCTCCCTCAGTTATTTTTCCGTTCCACAGAGTGATACCTGCCCTCAGGACACAGAGTGATACCTGCCCTCAGGACACAGAGTGATACCTGCCCTCAGGACACAGAGTGATACCTGCCCTCAGGACACAGAGTGATACCTGCCCTCAGGACACAGCCTCATAATGTATAATGTATCTATTAATCCATGTAAACGACAGCTAATGAAGGCTTCTGTTGGTCATTAGGGTGGATGAGTGGATGAGAAGAGGCACTCTGTTCTCATCATGGTTTCTTCTTTCTCTCTTTGGTTTCTGATTTGGTTATCAGCGTCATGGCGCCTCTGGTTCGGGTTGGAGGTCGTTTCAGGCCCCGCCCCCTCCCTCACATCAAAACTAGTTCCGCCTGACAGCTTCAGAAGACGGCAATTAGCGGCGATGCTAGGTACACACGGCATCTGAAATTAAAGGGAGGGAGGGAGGGTGGGAGGGTGGGAGGGCGGCAGGGTGGGAGGGAGGGTGCTGGGAGGGAGGGAGGGAGATGGGTGGGAGGGAGGGAGGGAGGGAGGGAGGGAGGGAGGGAGGGTGGGGGGGAGGGAGGGAGGGAGGGGGGTGGGAGGGAGGGAGGGAGGGAGGGAGGGAGGGAGGGAGGGTGCTGGGTGGGAGGGAGGGAGGGAGGGTGCTGGGTGGGAGGGAGGGAGGGAGGGAGGGAGGGAGGGAGGGAGGGAGGGAGATGGGGGAGGGAGGGAGGGAGGGAGGGAGGGTGCTGGGTGGGAGGGAGGGAGGGAGGGAGGGAGATGGGTGGGTGTAAAAAGTGGAATTTCTCATTACACCTTATCAGAGGCGCACAGAGGAAATGGGACAGGGTGGTGGAGTGGGTGGACTGGGGGGAGTGGGGTGAGAGTGGGGTGAGAGTAGGGTGAGAGTGGGGGAGAGCGGGGGGAGAGTGGGGGAGAACGCTTGAGAGGCGAGTCATGGAGACGGCAGACATCAAAGTGCTCGGGCTCCATTTAAATTAAGTGATCTTATATGAAAACAGCAACTACATTAAGATTAACCCTCAACACCACCCCCACC
>CM051019.1:25066908-25076908 GCA_027704905.1 Muraenolepis orangiensis
GTACTGACTGTTACCGTCAGGCAGGCGATACCGCAGTATCAAGTGCCGTACAAATAGACTTAGAGATAGGCCATCAGGTCAGGCCAAGTCAGGCCATCAGGCTGACATTCAGCGCGAGGCTGTTGTCCTAACACCATCGCGTCAGCCGGACCACCTCATCTCTGTACACGTTTCGTCACCCTCGCTTATCAGGCCGATGAATGTGGTGTTGTCTGCAAACTTGATAATACATTTTAATAATCCGATTATTGCTGTGCGTGGCAGTACAGTCATGTGTGTACAGCGAGTACAGCCGGGGACTGAGGCAGCAGCCTTGGGGTGCTCCGGTGTTGAGGACCAGAGAGGATGAGATGGTGCCCAATCTTCACCACTTGAGGCCTGCCCGTCAGGAAGTCCATAATCCAGTCCCTTTAGTTTCAGGACCAACTTGGAGAGAACGATGGTGTTGAACACCGAGCTGTAGTCAATGAACAGCAGTCTGACCTAGGTGTCCCTCCTGTCTAGGTGCGGCAGGGCCGTGTGTAGTGCCAGGGAAATGGCGTTGTCTACAGACCTTTGTTTCTCCAGGCCCTTCATGGCTATGGATGTTAAAGCCACTGGACGATCAACATTGAGGCATGTTACCTTGGTATTTTTGGGTAACGGCACAATGGTTGCCGCTTTGAAGCACGCTGGGACACTGGGACTGTTGCAGTGAGGTCAGCGTCTGGGCAGGCTGCCTTCACCCTCCTGAAGGTTCTGCGGACCTCCTCGGACTCAGACAGTTGTAGAACGTAGTCCTCTGGGCTGATGTTCAAGTTGTTGGTCGACTCATGGTCCCTTTCAAAGCAGGCAAAAAACTTGTCTAGCTCGTCTGGTAGGTTAGGGTCGTTGTTGGTGACTGCCCCTGAGCTCCCCTTATAGTTGGGATTCCAGCCTCCGCTATTCCCGGCCCTGGAGAAGGAGGTCTCCTGCCCGTCTGTCCAGGCCTTCATCCGTCGCTGCCGTCGGACCTGGACCCAAGCCAGAGCTTCGCTCCTCTGCTCGGCCAACCGGTACGCCTCAACCGCCGTCATTCCGAGGGCCCTACCTACCAGGTGGGCCAGAAGGTATGGCTGTCCACTCGGGACATACCATTGCGGGTGGAGTCCAACAAGTTGGCGCCTAGATTTATTGGCCCTTTCGAGGTCCTGAAGGTCGTCAACCCGGTGGCAGTTAGGCTTAAGCTGCCCCGGTCTATGTGGATTCACCCGACCTTCCATGTGTCCAGGGTCAAGCCAGCTAGGGTGAGTCCGCTGGTCCCGGCTGCTCCACCTCCACCGCCACCCAGAGTCATCGATGGCGGCCCGGTTTACTCCGTCGCCTACTGCGTTCCCGTCGTCGTGGGAGGGGCCTCCAGTACCTGGTCGATTGGAGGGGGTATGGCCCGGAGGAGAGGTCGTGGGTTCCGGCCCGGCATGTTTTAGACAAGGACCTCATTAGGCGTTTCCATCAACGCCACCCCGACCAGCCAGCCAGGTCAACCAGGCAGCCGGCACCACCACAGAGATTCCGTTCCTCGGGGTGTCAGACACCTCCGAGGAGGACGGGGAGGGGCCTTCCTCGGAGGAGAGCGAGAACCCTCAGGAAGCGGAGGAGGAGGAGGAGGTGGACATGGACGTCTCTGACGAGTACCCTGCCTCCACTAGGGGGCAGCGTCAACCCGCATTTACAATTTCCCCACACCTGCAGCGCATGATAATCAGCCCTGCCTATTTAAATCTACCCCGCACACTCATACTTTGCCAGATTGTTCCTTGACTAATGCAAGACTCTCCAGTGTTTACCTCCGGACCGATTTCCCGTTGCCAACCCTGCCTGCCCTGGACCTGCCCGCCCTGTCTGGTTCCCGATCTACCGCCCGTCCCTGACTACGCTTCTGCCTGTCCCTGCCTGGTTCCCGATCTACCGCCTGTCCCTGACTACGCCTCCGCCGGTCCCTGCCTGATTCGTCTGCTCTGCCTGGTTCTCGATCTACCGCCTGTCCCTGACTACGCCTCTGCCTGTCCCTGTCTATGTGTGATATTTATCGCAATAAATACCACTATCTGCCTTTGGTGTCTGTGTGCAGCTCTTGGGTCCAAACCTGTCCCGTGACACCATGTCCATCATAATGGACTGCAACCACCCTGGGCTCCATCTCTTCTCCCCCCTACCGTCTGGTCGCCGGTTGCGCAGCATCCGTGCAGCAAGGACTACCAGGTTTAAGGATAGTTTTAATCCACAGGCAGTGACCTACTGAACTGATAGGAGTGCTGCCACTATCATAACATGTCATTAACATTACACTATCATAACATTGTCATTAACATTACACTATCATAACATGTCATTAACATTACACTATCATAACATGTCATTAACATTACACTATCATAACATGTCATTAACATTACACTATCATAACATGTCATTAACATTACACTATCATAACATGTCATTAACATTACACTATCATAACATTGTCATTAACATTACTCTATCATAACATGTCATTAACATTACACTATCATAACATGTCATTAACATTACACTATCATAACATGTCATTAACATTACACTATCATAACATGTCATTAACATTACTCTATCATAACATGTCATTAACATTACACTATCATAACATGTCATTAACATTACACTACCATAACATGTCATTAACATTACTCTATCATAACATGTCATTAACATTACACTACCATAACATGTCATTAACATTACTCTATCATAACATGTCATTAACATTACACTATCATAACATGTCATTAACATTACTCTATCATAACATGTCATTAACATTACACTATCATAACATGTCATTAACATTACACTATCATAACATGACATTAACATTACTCTATCATAACATGTCATTAACATTACACTATCATAACATGTCATTAACATTACTCTATCATAACATGTCATTAACATTACACTATCATAACATGTCATTAACATTACTCTATCATAACATGTCATTAACATTACACTATCATAACATGTCATTAATATTACTCTATCATAACATGTCATTAACATTACTCTATCATAACATGTCATTAACATTACACTATCATAACATGTCATTAACATTACTCTATCATAACATGTCATTAACATTACACTATCATAACATGTCATTAACATTACACTATCATAACATGTCATTAACATTACTCTATCATAACATGTCATTAACATTACACTATCATAACATGTCATTAACATTACTCTATCATAACATGTCATTAACATTACTCTATCATAACATGTCATTAACATTACACTATCATAACATGTCATTAACATTACTCTATCATAACATGTCATTAACATTACTCTATCATAACATGTCATTAACATTACACTATCATAACATGTCATTAACATTACTCTATCATAACATGTCATTAACATTACTCTATCATAACATGTCATTAACATTACACTATCATAACATGTCATTAACATGACTCTATCATAACATGTCATTAACATTACTCTATCATAACATGTCATTAACATGACTCTATCATAACATGTCATTAACATGACTCTATCATAACATGTCATTAACATGACTCTATCATAACATGTCATTATATGACTCTATCATAACATGTCATTAACATGACTCTATCATAACATGTCATTAACATGACTCTATCATAACATGTCATTAACATGACTCTATCATAACATGTCATTAACATGACTCTATCATAACATGTCATTAACATGCCTCTATCATAACATGTCATTAACATGACTCTATCATAACATGTCATTAACATGCCTCTATCATAACATGTCATTAACATGACTCTATCATAACATGTCATTAACATGACACTATCATAACATGTCATTAACATGACTCTATCATAACATGTCATTAACATGACTCTATCATAACATGTCATTAACATGACACTATCATAACATGTCATTAACATGACACTATCATAACATGTCATTAACATGACTCTATCATAACATGTCATTAACATGACTCTATCATAACATGTCATTAACATGACACTATCATAACATGTCATTAACATGACTCTATCATAACATGTCATTAACATGACACTATCATAACATGTCATTAACATGACTCTATCATAACATGTCATTAACATGACACTATCATAACATGTCATTAACATGACTCTATCATAACATGTCATTAACATGACACTATCATAACATGTCATTAACATGACTCTATCATAACATGTCATTAACATGACTCTATCATAACATGTCATTAACATGACTCTATCATAACATGTCATTAACATGACTCTATCATAACATGTCACTAACATGACTCTATCATAACATGTCATTAACATGACTCTATCATAACATGTCATTAACATGACTCTATCATAACATGTCATTAACATGACTCTATCATAACATGTCATTAACATGACACTATCATAACATGTCATTAACATGACTCTATCATAACATGTCATTAACATTACACTATCATAACATGTCATTAACATGACTCTATCATAACATGTCATTAACATGACACTATCATAACATGTCATTAACATGACTCTATCATAACATGTCATTAACATGACACTATCATAACATGTCATTAACATGACACTATCATAACATGTCATTAACATTACTCTATCATAACATGTCATTAACATGACTCTATCATAACATGTCATTAACATTACTCTATCATAACATGTCATTAACATGACTCTATCATAACATGTCATTAACATGACACTATCATAACATGTCATTAACATGACTCTATCATAACATGTCATTAACATGACTCTATCATAACATGTCATTAACATGACTCTATCATAACATGTCATTAACATTACTCTATCATAACATGTCATTAACATGACTCTATCATAACTCATGATGCTGCTGCTCTACTGGCACTTGCTTCTAAATCTTTTTGCACATTCAACAGATTTTCAAATCATCTGTCAGTCACTTTGTTGTCCTTTTTTGATCATGTTTATTGTATTGTATATATTATTGTGATGGTGTTGTTTTGGAGCTGTAGACTGGGGGAGGGAATGGGGAGAAGCGTTCCAATCTACTTGTTACAAATGGCAAATAAATATCTTGTATCTTGTGTCTGTCTGTCTGTCTGTCTGTCTGTCTGTCTGTCTGTCTGTCTGTCTGTCTGTCTGTCTGTCTGTCTGTCTGTCTGTCTGTCTGTCTGTCTGTCTCACCCCTCCAACACTTCCTCCACTCATCCGCATTAAAAACACCAACCCTCTAATAAATAAATAAATAAAGGGCCTCCATGCAGGGATGGGGAGGTTTGAGGGGGGGCAGTGGTCTCATCAGCACCACTCGACTCCCTGGGGTGAGGTGTAGGGGGGGTGGTGTATCTGAGTGTAGGGGGTGGTGTATCTGGGTGTAGGGGGTGGTGTATCTGGGTGTAGGGTGGTGTAGGGGGTGGTGTATCTGGGTGTAGGGGGTGGTGTATCTGGGTGTAGGGGGGTGGTGTATCTGGGTGTAGGGTGGTGTAGGGGGTGGTGTATCTGGGTGTAGGGGGGTGGTGTATCTGGGTGTAGGGTGGTGTAGGGGGTGGTGTATCTGGGTGTAGGGGGTGGTGTATCTGGGTGTAGGGTGGTGTAGGGGGTGGTGTATCTGGGTGTAGGGTGGTGTAGGGCGGGTGGTGTATCTGGGTGTAGGGTGGTGTAGGGGGTGGTGTATCTGAGTGTAGGGGGTGGTGTATCTGGGTGTAGGGGGTGGTGTATCTGGGTGTAGGGTGGTGTAGGGGGTGGTGTATCTGGGTGTAGGGGGTGGTGTATCTGGGTGTAGGGGGGTGGTGTATCTGGGTGTAGGGTGGTGTAGGGGGTGGTGTATCTGGGTGTAGGGGGGTGGTGTATCTGGGTGTAGGGTGGTGTAGGGGGTGGTGTATCTGGGTGTAGGGGGTGGTGTATCTGGGTGTAGGGTGGTGTAGGGGGTGGTGTATCTGGGTGTAGGGTGGTGTAGGGCGGGTGGTGTATCTGGGTGTAGGGTGGTGTAGGGGGTGGTGTATCTGGGTGTAGGGGGTGGTGTATCTGGTGTAGGGGGTGGTGTATCTGGGTGTAGGGTGGTGTAGGGGGTGGTGTATCTGGGTGTAGAGGGGTGTAGGGGGGTGGTGTATCTGGGTGTAGGGGGTGGTGTATCTGGGTGTAGAGGGGTGTAGGGGGTGGTGTATCTGGGTGTAGGGGGGTGTAGGGGGGTGGTGTATCTGGGTGTAGGGGGGTGTAGGGGGGTGGTGTATCTGGGTGTAGAGGGGTGTAGGGGGTGGTGTATCTGGGTGTAGGGGGGTGTAGGGGGGTGGTGTAGAGGGGTGTAGAGGGGTGTAGGGCGGGTGGTGTATCTGGGTGTAGGGTGGTGTAGGGGGTGGTGTATCTGGGTGTAGGGGGTGTAGGGGGGTGGTGTATCTGGGTGTAGGGTGGTGTAGGGGGTGGTGTATCTGGGTGTAGGGGGGTGTAGGGGGGTGGTGTATCTGGGTGTAGGGGGATGTAGGGGGGTGGTGTATCTGGGTGTAGGGTGGTGTAGGGCGGGTGGTGTATCTGGGTGTAGGGGGTGGTGTATCTGGGTGTAGGGGGGTGTAGGGGGGTGGTGTATCTGGGTGTAGGGGGATGTAGGGGGGTGGTGTATCTGGGTGTAGGGTGGTGTAGGGGGTGGTGTATCTGGGTGTAGGGTGGTGTAGGGGGTGGTGTATCTGGGTGTAGGGTGGTGTAGGGGGTGGTGTATCTGGGTGTAGGGGGGTGGTGTATCTGGGTGTAGGGTGTTGTAGGGGGTGGTGTATCTGGGTGTAGGGTGGTGTAGGGGGTGGTGTATCTGGGTGTAGGGTGGTGTAGGGCGGGTGGTGTATCTGGGTGTAGGGTGGTGTAGGGCGGGTGGTGTATCTGGGTGTAGGGTGGTGTAGGGCGGGTGGTGTATCTGGGTGTAGGGTGGTGTAGGGCGGGTGGTGTATCTGGGTGTAGGGTGGTGTAGGGCGGGTGGTGTATCTGGGTGTAGGGGGTGGTGTATCTGGGTGTAGGGTGGTGTAGGGCGGGTGGTGTATCTGGGTGTAGGGTGGTGTAGGGCGGGTGGTGTATCTGGGTGTAGGGTGGTGTAGGGCGGGTGGTGTATCTGGGTGTAGGGTGGTGTAGGGTGGGTGGTGTATCTGGGTGTAGGGGGGTGTAGGGGGGTGGTGTATCTGGGTGTAGGGTGGTGTAGGGGGTGGTGTATCTGGGTGTAGGGGGTGGTGTATCTGGGTGTAGGGTGGTGTAGGGGGTGGTGTATCTGGGTGTAGGGGGTGGTGTATCTGGGTGTAGGGGGTGGTGTATCTGGGTGTAGGGTGGTGTAGGGGGTGGTGTATCTGGGTGTAGGGGGTGGTGTAGGGGGTGGCGTATCTGGGTGTAGGGGGTGGTGTATCTGGGTGTAGGGTGGTGTAGGGGGTGGTGTATCTGGGTGTAGGGGGTGGTGTATCTGGGTGTAGGGGGTGGTGTATCTGGGTGTAGGGTGGTGTAGGGGGTGGTGTATCTGGGTGTAGGGGGTGGTGTATCTGGGTGTAGGGTGGTGTAGGGGGTGGTGTATCTGGGTGTAGGGGGTGGTGTATCTGGGTGTAGGGGGGTGGTGTATCTGGGTGTAGGGGGTGGTGTATCTGGGTGTAGGGGGTGGTGTATCTGGGTGTAGGGTGGTGTATCTGGGTGTAGCTGTCGGTGACAGACGGAGTGACACGTCAGATCAGAGAGACGGCGGGGAGGCAAGACAAGATAAAGGACTTAAGGAGGGAGGAAAATATATATGAAAAGACCACACACACACACACACACACACACACACACACACACCACACACACACACACACACACACACACACACACACACGCACACACACGGTATATCACAGAGGGTAAATTAAAAGGCCCACTGGGGATTAAAATCCAACATTGGAGAACTGCAGAGTTCAGCTCTCAGAGAAGGAGAGAGATTATCTTTAGAGAGAGAGAGAGAGAGAGAGAGAGAGAGAGAGAGAGAGAGAGAGAGAGAGAGAGAGAGAGAGAGAGAGAGAGAGAGAGGGGGGGGGAGGGAGAGAGGAGAGAGAGAGAGAGAGAGAGAGAGAGAGAGAGAGAGAGAGAGAGAGAGAGAGAGAGAGAGAGAGGTCCTTCAGGAGACTGAGCTACCAGGACAGCGATAGTGAGCGTCCCATCGTATGGAAGGGACATTGATAAGAGGAAGAGGAGGAAGAGGAGGAGGAGGAGGAGGAGGAGGAGGAGGAGGAGGAGGAGGAGGAGGAGGAGGAGGAGGAGGAGGAGAGCTCACTAGAGGAGGAAGACCACGGATGGAAAAACAAAAGACCCTTGCAGAAATGAGCAGGAAGGAAAGTGCCCCCCCCCCCCCCTCCTTTGCATTTCATTTCCACGGCGACCCGGAACCAACCAATGGGAGCAGGCGGCTTAGGAGAGACCATAAAGACTCTAAATGCCTTCAGTTCTCTCATCCTCTCCCCTCATAATACCCTCTCTCTCTCTCTCTCTCTCTCTCTCTCTCTCTCTCTCTCTCTCTCTCTCTCTCTCTCTCTCTCTCTCTCTCCCTCTCCCTCTCTCCCCCTCTCTCTCTCTCTCTCTCTCTCTCTCCTCTCTCTCTCTCTCTCGCTCTCTCTCTCTCGCTCTCTCTCTCTCTCTCTCTCGCCCTCTCTCTCTCTCTCTCTCGCTCTCTCTCTCTCTCTCTCGCGCTCTCTCGCCCTCTCTCTCTCTCTCTCGCCCTCTCGCTCTCTCTCGCTCTCTCTCGCTCTCTCTCTCTGGAGGTGGTGGTGGTGGAGGTGGTGGAGGTGGGGGTGGAGGTGGGGGTGGTGGTGGTGGGGGTGGAGGTGGAGGTGGGGTGGAGGTGGAGGTGGGGTGGGGGAGGTGGAGGTGGGGTGGGTGGGGTGGAGGTGGAGGGGGGTGGAGGTGAGGTGGGTGGAGGGTGGAGGTGGGGGGAGGTGGTGGAGGTGGAGGTGGGGGTGGAGGTGGAGGTGTTGGAGGTGGTGGTGGTGGTGGAGGTGGAGGTGGGGGTGGGGGTGGAGGTGGGGGTGGGGGTGGAGGTGGAGGTGTTGGAGGTGGTGGAGGTGGAGGTGGGGGTGGAGGTGGTGGAGGTGGGGGTGGAGGTGAGGGTGGAGGTGGAGGGGGTGGAGGTGGGGGTGGAGGTGGAGGTGGTGGAGGTGGAGGGGGTGGAGGTGGAGGGCTGGTGTGGAGGAGGCTGTATTGCAGGCATGACTTAAGCTGGCACATATGAAGGGAGTGTGTGCATGTGTTTGTGTGTGTGTGTGTGTGTGTGTGTGTGTGTGTGTGTGTGTGTGTGTAGTGTGTGTGTAGTAAAATTTATAAAATGCAATATGTCGGCACAGAAAAAGAGCAATATATATATATATATAAATCAATATAATAACATATACATTGTTATATGCTATACGCCCTTGTTCAGCAGCCTGATGGCCTGACTGTGGAAGCTGTCTCTGAGTCTATTTGATACCACTTGATACTGCGGTATCGCCTGCCTGACGGTAACAGTGAGTACAGTTCGTGGCTGTAGGGCAATGTCTTTTATGATGCGTTTGGCCTTGGCCACGCACCGCTGGTTGTATATATCCAGGAGGGAGGGGAGCTCACCTCCAACGATATACTGGGCCGTCCCACCACCCTTTGAAGCGTTCTGCGCTCGAGTGCGGTGCAGTTCCCGTACCAGGCGGTGATACACCCTGTAAGAACACTCTCCATGGTGCCAGTATAGAATGTTCTCAGGATGCGGGGGCCCATGCTGAATTTCCTCAGACGCCTGAGGAAATACAGGCGTTGTTGGGCCCTTTTCACCACGTGTGTGGTGTGCGTGGACCATGTGAGTTCCTCGGAGATGTGCACGCCGAGGAACTTGAAGCCGCTGACCCTCTCTACTGCAACACCGTCGATGGAGATAGGGCCATGCTCTCCTCACTGCTTCCTGT
>CM051019.1:25094408-25099408 GCA_027704905.1 Muraenolepis orangiensis
TGTCATTCATAACAGCCTCATGTTTATACTGTATTTTTTTTTTAATAATGCAATATTACCACATGAATCGATCTATTATCCCTCATTTAAGGTCTGGGAAATCATAGGGTAAATCTTACCATCACAAATGGTATTGATCAAGAGACTAAGAGAAGAAGAGAGAGAGTAGATTAAACTTCCTCCAGGTTCCATTCTCATGGTCTCAGTCCTTAAAGCCAGATCTTTCCTTGGGGGTCTGATGTGTGCAGGATGTCTGGTGTCCCTCAGTTTGAGGAGGGCGTTCACAGCCAGCCTGCCGTGGACTCTGGACTGCAGGCCCTCCTCCACAGGAGGCCAGCAGGAGGCCAGCAGGAGGCCAGCAGGAGGCCCCATCCTCATCTAACCTGCAGGTCCATCTGTGAAGCCATTTGGGGATATTGATATTGTCAAATGTTTGGAAATGTGTGTGAAATAAACCTTCCCTCCTCCACCTTCTGAATAAAGCTGCACCCTTATGTCAACTGGTCTCCAGCTAACAGGACGGTTCCAGATTCTGTTTGTTTTACCATCAATTGCATTCTGAATTCTGAATTCTGAATTCCCGTGGTTAATGTCTTGTTTCTGGCCTCTCATCCTAATGCAGTTCTTTGTCCACATGTTGTGAGATCAATGGGATGTATTTATCTAAATGAATCAATATCACTTGATGATGAATTCAGAAAGAGATCCACTCCTAAATGACACATCTAGATCCTGTGTGAGTGTGGAAGCGTGTTAATCACCTCTGTGTAGAAATAAAGATATGGGGTGGGTTTCCCGATAACGTTGTCTCTTAGCGTGTTACGAAGACTTGAAAGGTATACCTTACTAAAGTTGTTTACTGTTCTACGTGTGTTCCCCGAACTATCCCTTAGGAGGCTGCTTAAGGTATACCTTCTTACGTCCGACGTTGCGCTGAAATCGATGACTCAAGAATCATTTTTGTTGTTGAAGCAGGCTACATAGTATTCTGCTGTGGGTAAGTAGACATACGATTTATTGCTGTTCTTGTTGTTATTTGTGTTGATAAAATTGTAGAACCTTTTTCTCAAAGCTAGTTACCTGTACATAGTAAGTGAGGTGTACAGGCCTATTGTTGTGCTAAGATAATCACCCAGTCTGGCCCATACAGCCATAGTCAATAGAGTTAACGACAGGGAGGAGCCTAACCCTGCATGAGTCTCTCTCCCTATCGCATAGGCTATTAACATAGAAGTAGTTTGTTAGCGTCAGCATTTAGCGTCAGGCCCCAGGAACTAAGACCCAGAACAAAGACCAAGGAGTCATTCTACAGGAGTCCCAGAACAAGACCAAGGAGTCATTCTACAGGAGTCCCAGAACAAGACCAAGGAGTCATTCTACAGGAGTCTGTCTAGGGAGTTAGTCCTACTTAGCCAAATCTAGTCCCCCTACCCTTGCTATGTGTCGTCATTCCATTGTAGTCTGGACATCCTCCCGCAATAGATGGCATCGAGACTCTCCCTCTCGACGCCGCAACCCTTCCAATCTCCTCTATCCTACTATTTCTACCTTCACAGATCTTGTGGTGAAAGGGGGACTCTGGAATTGCCAATCGTCGGTCAAGAAGACAGAAACCATTCTGGCCTACGCCGCACTCCAGTCTCTCCACTTCCTGGCTCTCACCGAGACCTGGATCACCCCTGAGAACACGGCTACCGCAGCTGCTCTCTCCGCGACCTACTCCTTCACCCACACCCCCCGACCCTCTGGGCGTGGTGGAGGAACGGGACTCCTAGTCTCTCCAAACTGGTCATATCAGGTACTCCCTCTGGGTCATCTGACCAGATCGGCACTCGAATTTCATGCTGTTTCTGTTACAATCCCAACTAGGCTCAACATTGCCGTAATTTACCGACCACCGGGCCCTCTTGGTGACTTCTTTGACGAGATGGACGCCCTCCTCAGCTGCTTTCCTGAGGACGGCACCCCACTCGTGGTTCTGGGTGACTTCAACATCCAGTCGGATAAGTTACAATCTCCTGAATTCATTAACTTTTTTGCCATATTCGGTCTAACACTCACTCCTTCTCCCCCTACCCACAGAGCTGGGAACCAACTGGATCTTGTCTTCACAAGATCCTGTACCACCTCGGTGATCTCGGTCACACCCCTCCCTGTCTCTGATCACCATTTTGTTGCTTTCTCTCTCCCTCTCAAATCCCCCACCTCCCTACCCACTACTCCCCACATTGTTACCTTCCGTAGTAACCTGAAAACTCTCTCTCCCTCTTCTTTCTCCGCATCTGTCCTATCCTCACTACCATCCCCCCAACAATTCTCTCTCTTGTCGGTGGAGGAAGCCTCCTCCACTCTGACTTCCTCTCTCTCCTCCTCCTTCGACTCTCTCTGTCCTCTCACCTCCAGACCAGCACGAGCCTCTCCTCCACCTCCTTGGCTGTCCGAACCTCTGCGGGCTTGTAGAGCAGAGCTACGGGCGGCCGAGAGAAAATGGAGGAAATCGGACTCCTCTGATGACCTCGCTCACTACCTCCGTCTCCTCGCTGGCTTCACCTCCACGGTATCGGCTGCTAAATCTGCCTTCTACCGTACAAAAATAAACTCTTCTGCCTCTAACCCAAGGAAACTTTTCTCCATGTTCTCTTCCCTCCTCAACCCCCCCTCCCCTCCCCCTCCCTCCTCCCTCTCAGCTGATGACTTTGTCACCTTCTTTACGAAGAAGGTGAACGACATTACCTCCTCCTTCACCCCCACCGCTTTCCTCCCTCCCTCCTCTCCCACCCCCACTAACCTTACCTGTTTCAACCCCCTCTCCCCCGATGAAGTTAACAAACTGGTGACATCTAACCACCCTACCACCTGCCCCCTCGACCCAATCCCTTCCTCTCTTCTCCAGGACATCTCGGGCGATATCCTTCCCTTCCTTACATCCCAAATCAACATCTCCCTTGAGGCAGGCCTGTTTCCGGCAGCCTTCAAGACTGCCAGAATCAAGCCGCTCCTCAAGAAACCATCCCTAGACATCACTGATGTCCAAAACTACAGACCGGTATCTCTCCTATCATTCCTGTCCAAAACCCTTGAACGGGCTGTCTCCTCACAACTTTCTTCCTATCTCTCCCAGAACAACCTCCTCGACCCTCACCAGTCAGGCTTCAAGGCTGCGCACTCCACGGAGACGGCACTGCTCGCAGTGACAGAGTCTCTTCGTGATGCCAGAAGCTCGTCCCTCTCATCGGTACTGATCCTTCTCGACCTGTCTGCGGCGTTCGACACAGTGAACCACCAGATCCTCCTCTCCACTCTCGCCGAGCTTGGAATCGCTGGAACTGCGTTATCCTGGTTCACCTCCTACCTTGCAGATCGGACTTATCAGGTCACATGGAACGGTTCCCTGTCCAAACCCTGCACCCTGGACACCGGAGTTCCTCAAGGCTCAGTATTGGGACCCCTTCTGTTTTCTCTTTACACTAAATCGCTAGGCTCTGTAATCGCATCTCATGGCTTCTCCTATCACTGCTATGCGGATGACACTCAACTGTTTCTCTCCTTTCCCCCCTCAGAAACCCAAATAGCAACACGCATCTCGAAATGCCTGGCCGACATCAGCAGATGGACAGCCGCCAACCACCTGAAGCTCAACCTTGACAAGACTGAGCTCCTCTTCATACCGGGGAAAGACTGCCCTCAGATGGACCTACTGGTCACCATCGAGAACACCCAAGTCTCCCCCTCAACCACAACAA
Source organism: Muraenolepis orangiensis (assembly GCA_027704905.1). Lineage (NCBI taxonomy): Eukaryota > Metazoa > Chordata > Actinopteri > Gadiformes > Muraenolepididae > Muraenolepis > Muraenolepis orangiensis. The sequence goes on from CM051019.1 coordinate 25,098,152, forward strand.
GAGACCTTGGTGTGGTGGTAGATGACCAGCTGTCCTGCAATGCCAACGTCACCGCGGTGGCCCGATCTTGCAGAATTGCCCTCTACAACATCCGCAGGATCCGGCCCTTCCTCACACGTGAAGCGGCGCAGATCCTGGTCCAAGCGCTCGTCATCACCCGCCTCGACTACTGCAACTCTCTCCTGGCGGGACTCCCCGCCTCTGCAACCAAGCCCCTCCAACGCATCCAGAACGCAGCAGCACGCCTGGTATTCAACCTACCGAAATTCTCCCACGTGACCCCTCTCTTCCGCGAACTCCACTGGCTTCCGGTAAATGCTCGCATCAAATTCAAGATTCTGGTGCTGACCTTTAGGGCAGTCAATGGAACTGCCCCGGCCTACCTCCAGGCGTTGGTCAAACCCTACATCCCAGCCAGAGCGCTCCGCTCAACTTCTGCCAGGCGACTTGTTCGACCTTCACTAAGGTCAACCAAACATCGCTCGTCCAAAACCCAGCTCTTCACGGCTCTGGCCCCACAGTGGTGGAATGAACTCCCGTCTCATGTCAGGACGGCAGAGTCCCTCGCCAGCTTCCGCAAGAGACTCAAGACCCACCTGTTCAGAGTCCACCTGGACTCTCCTTTGTGAAACCCCTAAACTTGCTTAAGTCCTGACATTAATAGCTCTTAGCATGTTGTATATGTTAGCAAGTGTATGTCCTTAATGTTGTTAACACGCTCTTATCACAGCTACTTAAGCAGGTGACCTAGCAGTACGAAATTGTGTTATTCATCTTGTCAATATGAATACTTGTGAACTGCTGTATTTATATGTTTGCGTACCCCAGTGTTATGCTATTGTCTGCTTCAACTAATGTACACCTTGTAAGTCGCTTTGGATAAAAGCGTCTGCCAAATGCCCTAAATGTAAATGTAAATGTAAAATGTAAAGAATCGACTTTTCACTCCAGGTAGCGACTGTTTCACCGCGTTATGAGAGGATGTGGTGTTCTTTATCAATAAAACACTGCAGGAATACTAAAGAATATTGCATTTATCATGACTGAGAACATATTCATAGAATTTAAAACTTACAAACTCAATAGGCCTTTATCACACTTCCTGCTTCCGGAGCCGTGAGCAGTGTACTCTTTCTTCCGGTAGTTACCCCTGATACGGGACAAACTGTGGCCGCCTCCTCTCCTCTCTGTTATTGTAATGTACCGGCTGCTCAACGTCTAAACAAAGACAGCCCTACCTCCGTTTACACCATTACC
>CM051019.1:25109408-25119408 GCA_027704905.1 Muraenolepis orangiensis
ACTGTGTCTCCTGGGTGACTGTGTCTCCTGTGTGACTGTGTCTCCTGTGTGATGGTGTCGCCTGTGTGACTGTGTCTCCTGTGTGACTGTGTAACTGTGTCTCCTGGGTGACTGTGTGATGGTGTCTCCTGTGTGACTGTGTCTCCTGGGTGACTGTGTCTCCTGGGTGACTGTGTGATGGTGTCTCCTGTGTGACTGTGTCTCCTGTGTGACTGTGTCTCCTGGGTGACTGTGTCTCCTGGGTGACTGTGTGATGGTGTCTCCTGTGTGATGGTGTCTCCTGTGTGACTGTGTGATGGTGTCTCCTGTGTGACTGTGTCTCCTGGGTGAATGTGTCTCCTGGGTGACTGTGTCTCCTGGGTGATGGTGTCTCCTGTGTGATGGTGTCTCCTGGGTGACTGTGTCTTCTGGGTGACTGTGTGATGGTGTCTCCTGTGTGACTGTGTGATGGTGTCTCCTGTGTGACTGTGTCTCCTGGGTGAATGTGTCTCCTGGGTGACTGTGTCTCCTGGGTGATGGTGTCTCCTGTGTGATGGTGTCTCCTGGGTGACTGTGTCTCCTGTGTGACTGTGTCTCCTGGGTGACTGTGTCTCCTGTGTGATGGTGTCTCCTGGGTGACTCTGTCTCCTGTGTAACTGTGTCTCCTGTCTGACTGTGTCTCCTGCGTGATGGTGTCTCCTGGGTGACTGTGTCTCCTGGGTGATGGTGTCTCCTGGGTGACTCTGTCTCCTGTGTAACTGTGTCTCCTGTCTGACTGTGTCTCCTGCGTGATGGTGTCTCCTGGGTGACTGTGTCTCCTGGGTGATGGTGTCTCCTGGGTGACTGTGTCTCCTGTGTGATGGTATCTCCTGGGTGACTGTGTCTCCTGTGTGATGGTGTCTCCTGGGTGACTGTGTCTCCTGTGTGATGGTGTCTCCTGGGTGACTGTGTCTCCTGGGTGACTGTGTCTCCTGTGTGATGGTGTCTCCTGTGTGACTGTGTCTCCTGGGTGACTGTGTCTCCTGGGTGACTGTGTCTCCTGTGTAAGTGTGTCTCCTGTGTGATGGTGTCTCCTGTGTGACTGTGTCTCCTGGGTGACTGTGTCTCCTGGGTGTCTGTGTCTCCTGTGTGACTGGGTCTCTTGGGTGACTGTGTCTCCTGTGTGATGGTGTCTCCTGGGTGACTGTGTCTCCTGGGTGATTGATCAACAGAGCTGGTGACAGCAGCAACAGTCTCCGCCCTAATTAGCTGGAGGTCGGTTGACGTCCTGCTGGTCTCTCTAACTCCTAATTAGACGGGTGGATTGTAACGGGTCTGTTAATCCACACAGCTCCTGGATTAGCTCAACCTCCCTGAGATGATTGGTTTTATGGTAACCAAACAAATCAATACATTCATTGTGGCCAATGGCGCACATGAATGCAGCTTTTGTGGCCCAATTGACTTGAACATATTGATGTTTGGTCCGTGGGGGCTGGCCCTAACGACTAGGAGGGATTCTATAGGATTTGATTATTATTATTATTTAATATATTATGATATTATATTTTAAATTATATTATTATATATTATTTTTAATTATATTATATTATAATATATTTTTGCACGCACTAGGGCTACTTTCTGATTTAAAACATTTTGATGTTGATTTTCCAACTTTAAACAGCAAACCAATCTAAACGGTAACTTTGGGTTCCGTAATGAGCGGCCGGTTCGTAGCGAACTGAGCGCTCAGCGTCACGTGACCTGCAGACAGCGGGGTTCGGGGTCCGAACCAAGAACCTCCCTCCGTAGAAGGCTGTGGATTATCCTCCTTCTGAAACCGGATTAACATAACTCACATTCCTGCCTTTTGGGTTAAGGACTTTCTAACCACGTTGTATTACAGAGAGAGAGAGAGAGAGAGAGAGAGAGAGAGAGAGAGAGAGAGAGAGAGAGAGAGAGAGAGAGAGAGAGAGAGAGAGAGAGAGAGAGAGAGAGAGAGAGAGAGAGAGAGAGAGTGAGAGAGTGAGAGTGTGTGTGTGTGTGTGTGTGTGTGTGTGTGTGTGTGTGTGTGTGTGTGTGTGTGTGTGTGTGTGTGTGTGTGTGTGTGTGTGTGTGTGTGTGTGTGTGTGTGTGTGTGTGTGTGTGTGTGTGTGTGTGTGTGTGTGTGTGTGTGTGTGTGTGTGTGTGTGTGTGTGATAGAGGCTATATAAAGCGGTAGAGGACATGGACCAGAATGATGTAAAGGTTTTTATTGATTGCTGTGCGCGCGGCCCCTACCTCAACTAATATGAATGTGTGTTATAACTTATCGATAACATCGGAGACATGAGGAAATTAAACTATCGAATCACACAAATAATCACAGTCTCACACTTCTAACACAGAGAAAGGAAATGAAATAGGAATGGAAAACAACACACACACACACACACACACACATAGGACACACACACACACACAGACACACACACACACTGATTGTCTTTGTAACTAGTGTCTTATAAACATACTTTATAAATTAAATAGTGCATCCAGTTTTACGCCAGAGTCGCTCTTCTCCCACGCGCTCCCTCTCTCACACACACACACACACACACACACACACACACACACACACACACACACACACACACACACACACACACACACACACACACACACACACACACACACACACACACACACACACACACACACACACACTGCGGGTTGGTCGCAGGCCCCGGGCCAACAGAACAGACAAGGGGAACGCCCTTATGGAGAGCAAATGGCCTCCTTTGCGAACTCAAGTTTATGTCTCCCCCTCCCTCCCCTCCCCTCCCCCCCCCCCCCCCCATCCCCCCCCCCCCCCCCCCATTCTGTTCTTGGTTGGCTTTTTAGTTCCATGTCTTTGATCAATCAAAGTTCAGCCAGTGTTCAATAAGTTAATTATCGCTAGAAACATGGAATCTGTCACGGAAAACCTCCTCCTCCTCCTCAAGTCCTCCGATCTTCCTCCTCCTCACAACACTTGGAACTTCCAGGAGGAGGCCTGGTCTTTGTAATCCAAACAGTCCGAGTTGAAGTTGAGCTTCCAGGAGGCGGTCTGGTCCTTGTAGTCCAGGCCGTCCGCCGGCCCGCCGAAGCCCAGGCCCGCGGCTCCGTAGGCCGAGGCGGAGCTCAGGTGGCCCGACGCCCCGCTGGCGGCGCCCCCCATGGGGCTCATGGCGGAGCCCGCCGCCGACAGCTGGTGGTGGTGGTGGTGCATGGGCGAGAGGTAGGAGCCGCAGTCCATACCGCCGAAGTAGGACGAGGAGCCCGTGTAGCCCTGGTGGTTGTAGCCCGACGCCTGGCTGTAGGCCATGGGGTAGGACCGCTGCATGCACGACGAGGACAGCGGGTCTGCCGCCAGGGGAGAGATGGAGGCCGGGCTCCAGATGGACACCGGCGCGCTGTTGTTGCTCACAGCCGGGACCGGGGTGCTGGAGGGCGGCGTGAACTGTCCGCTGGCCCCGCTCTCCGAGCCGGCCTCCCGGAGGGGGGAGCCGCCCTTCTTCCTGAGTGGCCGGGCGGCGGGCTGCTTGCCGGGGCCGCCGCTCTGCTGCTGGGCCTGCTGGCGACACTTGGCCCGCCGGTTCTTGAACCAGACCTGAGGAGAGAAACACACCGATCAATATATGTATTTGCTTTATTTAGCCTATTATTATATATTATAATTCGTTTTGAAATGATGGTAAACCTTTTTTTAATGTACAGATCATTGTATATATAAATATATCTTGTATATCTTATACCTACTAAATATACTGTATACACACTGGTTATTATACCTGTTTTTATACCTAGTAGATGTTTTTACATCTTATTTAACCACTGCTCTTTATATATTACTATGAACTGTACTGAAACATTTACACTCTGGTTAGATGGCATTGACTCTGTACTGAATTTACACTACATTTGTATCTAATCTAATCTAATAAAATCGAATCTAATCTAATCTAATACTATTTAATCTAATGTGCTGAAACAACAGATCAATCGAACAGGGCCTTGAGCCATGAACGATATAGATAGATATAGATCTAGATCTATATCTATAGATATAGTTCTAGATCTATATATATATATATATATATATATATATATATATATATATATATATATATATATATAGATCTAGATCTAGATCTATATCTATATATATATAGATATAGATCTATATAGATATATATAGATATATATATGTATAGATCTATATATAGATCTATATCTAGATCTATATCTAGATCTATATATATATATATAGATCTAGATCTATATCTAGATCTATATATATATATATAGATCTAGATCTATATCTAGATCTATATCTATATATATGTATATATATAGATCTATATCTATATCTATAGATATATATCTATATAGATCTATATATATATATATATATATAGATCTAGATCTATATCTATATCTATATCTAGATCTATATATATATATATAGATCTAGATCTATATCTATATATATATATATATATGTATATATATAGATCTATATCTATAGATCTATATCTATATAGATCTATATCTATCTATAGATATAGATATAGATATAGATATAGATCTATATATATCTATAGATATAGCTATATCTATATCTATATATATCTATATCTATAGATATATCTATAGATGTAGATATATCTATATATATCTATATCTATAGATATATATATAGATCTAGATCTAGATATAGATCTATATCTCTATATATATAGAGATATAGATCGATATATATACCTATATCTCTCTGACTATGTGAGTCAGAAGGCCCATGTACGCATGGATTAGACAACAATAACTTCTAAATCTTTTAAATGCTTTTTGCACAATTCATCACATGAACACACCTACATATATGTGTATGGTATATATATATATATATATATATATATATATATATATATATATATATATATATATATATATATATATATACACCATACACATCACCTTCAGTCACTCAATTAGGATGTTTGTGTGTTTTGTCTTTTTTAATAACATTTAGTTTTGGAGGGAATGGGACTTGTTGCACCTGGCGATAGAAGCCTCACGGTGTGTGTGTGTGTGTGTGTGTTGTGTGTGGTGTGTGTGTGTGTGTGTGTGTGTGTGTGTGTGTGTGTGTGTGTGGTGTGTGTGGTGTGTGTGGGTGTGGGTGTGTATGTGTGTGTGTGTGTGTGTGTGTGTGTGTGTGTGTGTGTGTGTGTGTGTGTGTGTGTGTGTGTGTGTGTGTGTTAGGAGTCTCACCTGGACGCGGGACTCGGGCAGGTGTATCTTGAGGGCCACCTCCTCCCTCATGAAGATGTCCGGGTAGCGCGTGCTGGAGAACAGGGCCTCCAGGACGTCCAGCTGCGCGCGCGTGAAGGTCGTCCGCTCGCGCCGCTGCTTCCGGGGAGTCGCTGAAAACAACACGGAATAATAAATAAAGATAATAATTAAAGATAATAAATAAAGATAATAAATAAAGACAATAAATAAAGATAATAAATAAAGAAAATTTTAAACTAACGAATACACGCACATTTTATATAAATCAAACTTTTTGGTTTTAGATTCACTTCATGTTGTTATTTTTTTATTTTAAATTTTTAAACTTTAATTCACTGTAATTGAGACCATAAGCGCGTTAACTAAATTGTAAAAAGCCTTTATAAATATATATATATTAAATATATATATTAAATCTATATATATATTAAATCTATATATTAAATCTATATATTAAATATTTAATATATATATTAAATATATATATTAAATATATATAAAAAACGATTCAGGGACAGAATCCAAGAGCATTTTAACATGTTTGTATTTTAAGATGAAGCCTCAATTGTGATTCACTTTGTTAAATGTTCATGTTGTGTTGAATTAAAGCTTAATTAACGAATTCCTAAATTAATGGTTGGATTAATAACAATAACAATAACAATAACAATAACAATAATAACAATAACAATAATAACAATAACAATAACAATAACAATAACAATAACAATAATAATAATAATAATAATAACAATAACAATAACAATAACAATAATTATAATAATAATATTAATAACAGGCCCCTGAAGGGTTGTTATCTTTAAATGACATGGTTTAAGGATCTCTTATGACGCGTCGTACCCGGGTAGCCCACAGACGGGTGGAGGTGGAGGTCCATCCCGGAGGAGAGGCTCATCCCGCTCACGGAGTACGGCGGCTGCTTCAAGTAGGACATCATGGTGCCGGGAGCCGGGAACCGGGACCGGAGAGACGACGGTGGTAAAAACCCCAAAAAGAGCAGAAAATGTTCCTTTCAAATCCGTCCCGTTCCGATGATGGGATGTTTACCCCAATCCTGTCCGGAGGGGAGAGAGAGAGGGTGAGAGAGAGAGGGTGAGAGAGAGAGAGAGGGTGAGAGAGAGACTCTTTTTACGCGCTCTTTACGCAGCGAGGGTCGCGTTTGAATTGGGGCGTCCGGCGTCTCCGGGCTCTTAAAGACCCCCCCCCCCCCCCCCAGCTGTCCGCCTGCGAGGAGGAGGAGGAGGAGGAGGAGGAGGAGGAGGAGGAGGAGGAGGAGGAGGAGGAGGAGGAGGAGGAGGAGGAGGATGCTCTGTCTGTCTGCGAGACAACGTTTACGCCACAGTCCCCCCCCCCAGACACACACACACACACACACACACACACACACACACACACACACACACACACACACACACACACACACAAAAACACACACACACAGACACACTCAAGCACACACAAACACACGAGAGAGAGAGAGAGAGAGAGAGAGGAGAGAGAGAGAGAGAGAGAGAGAGAGAGAGAGAGAGAGAGAGAGAGAGAGAGAAACACAAACACGCAACAACATTACAACTCGCGACCCCCCCCCCCCCCAGCACCCCCCTTCCCCCCCCCCTATCTCCGCGCGCACGTCATCGTGCACGCGCTCAATTCCCCCCCCCGCCGTTCTCCCCCCAAAACAAAACATTGTGCCGTTAAAATGCGCACACTCACCGGGCCCCACGAGGCCCCGCCCCCTCGCCGGGCCCCCGCGAGGCCCCGCCCCCTCGCTGGCCCCCCGCGAGGCCCCGCCCCCTCCCTCATTAGCATATCCCACAGGTTAGGAGAACAGCTCTTAAGTAGACCACTGATTGGGAGCCATTTCCCGAGACAAAGAGCGGCTGACCGATAAGAGCAGAACAAAAGAGCGTTCAGGGGAACTCACAGAACGAGCCGACACGATACAGTCACAAAGAGCCGTCTTCCTATTGTTGGTATTCGCTCACATGCTCGAACGTTCGAATGGAGGTCGAATTAAAATATGAAGGGAGGAGATGTGCCCCCATCATTAGGAGGGTCCCAGGTCCTCTCGGAGGAGACCTGCCCCCATCATTAGGAGGGTCCCGAGGTCCCGAGGAGAGAGGCTCTCTCGCTCATTAATTAGGCGCTAATTCGATTTGGGAGGTGAGACTATCTCTTAAAAAGTGTTGATTAGAACTTTAGGCCTAATCTTTACAAACAAACAAACAGTCGAACAGGCATGGCGACAGGTCGAGGGGAGACCTGTGTTCCTAATCGATAACAATAAGAAACCACCAATAGGCTCATTGATTACATTTGAATCCTAAAGCCAAAACCCATTTTAGTCTCCTATGTAGAATATAATAGAATATAATCGTCCACAATGCTAAACAGGCTATTAATATAATGTAATATATTCTGTAATTGCACTTTAAAATTATTAGAATGCAATCTCAAATGGTTCTATATGTCGTTATAGATTGTTAAACCTTTACGTCATATACCGTTAAAGTACCCCGAACAATACAAACAACTCATTCAATAAATAAGTAAACGTTTGCTAATTCCAAAAAAAATGTTAAACTCATTTTAAGGTTAAAAACCGTATCTGTTATATGGTCTCCGGGGTATCCTCGGATGTGTTCATTAGATTACATTAGATTAGATTAGATTAGATTATTATTAAAAAGTCTACTAGGTATGATAACTGATATTAAACAGTCTACTAGGTATAATAACTGATATTAAACAGTCTACTAGGTATGATAACTGATATTAAACAGTCTACTAGGTATGATAACTGATATTAAAAAGTCTACTAGGTATGATAACTGATATTAAACAGTCTACTAGGTATAATAACTGATATTAAACAGTCTACTAGGTATGATAACTGATATTAAAAAGTCTACTAGGTATGATAACTGATATTAAACAGTCTACTAGGATAACTGATATTAAACAGTCTACTAGGTATAATAACTGATATTAAACAGTCTACTAGGTATAATAACTGATATTAAACAGTCTATAGGTATAATAACTGATATTAAACAGTCTACTAGGTATGATAACTGATATTAAACAGTCTACTAGGATAACTGATATTAAACAGTCTACTAGGTATAATAACTGATATTAAACAGTCTACTAGGTATGATAACTGATATTAAACAGTCTACTAGGTATAATAACTGATATTAAACAGTCTACTAGGTATAATAACTGATATTAAACAGTCTACTAGGATAACTGATATTAAACAGTCTACTAGGTATAATAACTGATATTAAACAGTCTACTAGGTATAATAACTGATATTAAACAGTCTACTAGGTATAATAACTGATATTAAACAGTCTACTAGGATAACTGATATTAAACAGTCTATAGGTATAATAACTGATATTAAACCGTCTACTAGGTATGATAACTGATATTAAACAGTCTGGTATGATAACTGATATTAAACAGTCTACTAGGATAACTGATATTAAACAGTCTACTAGGTATAATACCTGATATTAAACCGTCTACTAGGTATGATAACTGATATTAAACAGTCTGGTATGATAACTGATATTAAACAGTCTACTAGGTATAATAACTGATATTAAACAGTCTACTAGGTATGATAACTGATATTAAACAGTCTACTAGGTATAATAACTGATATTAAACAGTCTACTAGGTATAATAACTGATATTAAACAGTCTACTAGGATAACTGATATTAAACAGTCTACTAGGTATAATAACTGATATTAAACAGTCTACTAGGTATGATAACTGATATTAAACAGTCTACTAGGATAACTGATATTAAACAGTCTATAGGTATAATAACTGATATTAAACCGTCTACTAGGTATGATAACTGATATTAAACAGTCTGGTATGATAACTGATATTAAACAGTCTACTAGGATAACTGATATTAAACAGTCTACTAGGTATAATACCTGATATTAAACCGTCTACTAGGTATGATAACTGATATTAAACAGTCTGGTATGATAACTGATATTAAACAGTCTACTAGGTATAATAACTGATATTAAACAGTCTACTAGGTATGATAACCGATATTAAACAGTCTACTAGGTATAATAACTGATATTAAACAGTCTACTAGGTATAATAACTGATATTAAACAGTCTACTAGGTATAATACCTGATATTAAACCGTCTACTAGGTATAATAACTGATATTAAACAGTCTACTAGGTATGATAACTGATATTAAACAGTCTACTAGGTATAATAACTGATATTAAACAGTCTACTAGGTATGATAACTGATATTAAACAGTCTACTAGGTATAATAACTGATATTAAACAGTCTACTAGGTATGATAACTGATATTAAACAGTCTACTAGGTATAATAACTGATATTAAACAGTCTACTAGGTATAATAACTGATATTAAACAGTCTACTAGGTATGATAACTGATATTAAACAGTCTACTAGGTATAATAACTGATATTAAACAGTCTACTAGGTATGATAACTGATATTAAACAGTCTACTAGGTATGAAAACAGTCTATAAACCGTCTTTAAACAGTCTATAAACTGTCTATAAACTGTCTATAAACAGTCTATAAACAGTCGGTGTAATCCAGCCAATAACGGCCGTCTCGCTCCAATCTGTCACAGTGTCCTAACGTCTACCGGTCAATAACCTGATCATAATCATA
>CM051019.1:25134408-25156908 GCA_027704905.1 Muraenolepis orangiensis
ACAAGATACAAGAGATACAAGAGATACAAGATTCAAGATACAAGATACAAGATATAAGATACAAAAGATACAAGAGATACAAGATACAAGATACAAGAGATACAAGATACAAGAGATACAAGATTCAAGATAAAAGATACAAGACACAAGACACAAGATACAAGATACAAGATACAAGATACAAGAGATACAAGATACAAGATACAAGATTCAAGATACAAGATACACGATACAAGACACAAGACACAAGACACAAGATACAAGATACAAGAGATACAAGAGATACAAGATACAAGATACAAGACACAAGACACAAGATACAAGATACAAGAGATAGGACACAAGATACAAGAGATACAAGATACAAGATACAAGATACAAGATACAAGAGACAAGAGATAAGATACAAGATACAAGACACAAGACACAAGACACAAGATACAAGAGATACAAGATACAAGATACAAGAGATACAAGATACAAGACACAAGATACAAGATACAAGATACAAGACACAAGATACAAAGATACAAGAGATACAAGAGATACAAGAGATACAAGATTTCAAGATACAAGATACAAGATACAAGATACAAAGATACAAGAGATACAAGATACAAGACACAAGACACAAGATACAAGATAGAAGAGATACAAGATACAAGATACAAGATTTCAAGATACAAGATACAAGATACACGATACAAGACACAAGACACAAGACACAAGATACAAGATACAAGATACAAGAGATACAAGATACAAGATACAAGATACAAGACACAAGACACAAGATACAAGATACAAGATACACGATACAAGACACAAGACACAAGACACAAGATACAAGATACAAGATACAAGAGATACAAGATACAAGAGACAAGAGACAAGAGACATGATACAAGATACAATACACAATACACAAGATACAAGATACAAGACACAAGACACAAGACACAAGATACAAGATACAAGATACAAGAGACAAGAGATAAGATACAATATACAAGACACAAGACACAAGATACAAGATACAAGAGACAAGAGATAGGACACAAGATACAAGAGATACAAGATACAAGATACAAGATACAAGATACAAGATACAAGAGATAAGATACAAGATACAAGACACAAGACACAAGACACAAGATACAAGAGATACAAGATACAAGAGATACAAGATACAAGATACAAGACACAAGATACAAGATACAAGACACAAGATACAAGAGATACAAGATACAAGATACAAGATACAAGAGATACAAGAGATACAAGATTTCAAGATACAAGATACAAGATATAAGATACAAAAGATACAAGAGATACAAGATACAAGATACAAGATACAAGAGATACAAGATACAAGAGATACAAGATTTCAAGATAAAAGATACAAGACACAAGACACAAGATACAAGATACAAGATACAAGATACAAGAGATACAAGATACAAGATACAAGATTTCAAGATACAAGATACACGATACAAGACACAAGACACAAGACACAAGATACAGACACAAGATACAAGATACAAGAGACAAGAGATAAGATACAATATACAAGACACAAGACACAAGATACAAGAGACAAGAGATAGGACACAAGATACAAGAGATACAAGATACAAGAGACAAGAGATAAGATACAATATACAAGACACAAGACACAAGATACAAGATACAAGAGATAGGACACAAGATACAAGAGATACAAGATACAAGATACAAGATACAAGATACAAGAGACAAGAGATAAGATACAAGATACAAGACACAAGACACAAGACACAAGATACAAGAGATACAAGATACAAGATACAAGAGATACAAGATACAAGACACAAGATACAAGATACAAGATACAAGACACAAGATACAAAAGATACAAGAGATACAAGAGATACAAGAGATACAAGATTCAAGATACAAGATACAAGATACAAGATACAAAGATACAAGAGATACAAGATACAAGACACAAGACACAAGATACAAGATAGAAGAGATACAAGATACAAGATACAAGATTCAAGATACAAGATACAAGATACACGATACAAGACACAAGACACAAGACACAAGATACAAGATACAAGATACAAGAGATACAAGATACAAGATACAAGATACAAGACACAAGACACAAGATACAAGATACAAGATACACGATACAAGACACAAGACACAAGACACAAGATACAAGATACAAGATACAAGAGATACAAGATACAAGAGACAAGAGACAAGAGACATGATACAAGATACAATACACAATACACAAGATACAAGATACAAGACACAAGACACAAGACACAAGATACAAGATACAAGAGACAAGAGACAAGAGATAAGATACAATATACAAGACACAAGACACAAGATACAAGATACAAGAGACAAGAGATAGGACACAAGATACAAGAGATACAAGATACAAGATACAAGATACAAGATACAAGAGACAAGAGATAAGATACAAGATACAAGATACAAGACACAAGACACAAGACACAAGATACAAGAGATACAAGATACAAGATACAAGAGATACAAGATACAAGATACAAGACACAAGATACAAGATACAAGATACAAGATACAAGACACAAGATACAAGAGATACAAGATACAAGATACAAGAGATACAAGAGATACAAGATTCAAGATACAAGATACAAGATACAAGATACAAGATACAAGATACAAAGATACAAGATACAAGACACAAGATACAAGATACAAGATAGAAGAGATACAAGATACAAGATACACGATACAAGACACAAGACACAAGATACAAGATACAAGATACAAGAGATACAAGATACAAGATACAAGATACAGACACAAGACACAAGATACAAGATACAAGATACAAGATACACGATACAAGACACAAGACACAAGATACAAGATACAAGAGATACAAGATACAAGATACAAGAGATACAAGATACAAGAGACAAGAGACATGATACAAGATACAATACACAAGACACAAGATACAAGATATAAGACACAAGACACAAGACACAAGATACAAGATACAAGATACAAGAGACAAGAGATAAGATACAAGATGCAAGAGACAAGAGATAGGACACAAGATACAAGAGATACAAGATACAAGATACAAGATACAAGATACAAGAGACAAGAGATAAGATACAAGATACAAGATACAAGACACAAGACACAAGACAAGATACAAGATACAAGATACAAGATACAAGACACAAGACACAAGACAAGATACAAGATACAAGATACAAGATACAAGATACAAGAGATAAGACACAAGATACAAGAGATACAAGATACAAGAGATACAAGATACAACATACAACATACAAGACACAAGATACAAGATACAAGACACAAGACACACGACACAAGATACAAGATACAAGATACAAGAGACAAGAGATACAAGATACAAGACACAAGATACAATATACAAGAGACAAGAGATACAAGATACATGTGTGTGTGTTTGTACATATGTGTGTGTGTGTGTGTGTGTGTGTGTGTAGATGTGTTTGTGTGTGCATGTCTGTACATGTGTGTGAGTATATCTTTGTGTGTCTGTGTTCTCATTTGTGTGTTTGTGTGTGTCTTCGGTCTTCCGTCAGCATGACCGTATACGCACATACCTTGTTGTGAGAGATACTAGATACAAGATACAAGATACAAGACACAAGATACAAGATAAAAGATACAAGAGACAAGACACAAGACACAAGATACAAGATACAAGATGCAAGACACAAGATACGAGATACAAGACACAAGATACAAGACACAAGATACAAGAGACAAGACACAAGATACGAGATACAAGACACAAGATACAAGACACAAGATACAAGATACAAGATACAAGAGATACAAGAGATACAAGATACAAGATACAAGACACAAGATAAAGACACAAGATACAAGATACAAGATATAAGATACAAGATACAAGATACAAGATATAAGAATCAAGAGATACAAGAGATACAAGATACAAGATACAAGATACAAGATATAAGATATAAGATACAAGAGATACAAGAGATACAAGATACAAGACACAAGATACAATATACAAGATACAAGATACAAGATACAAGAGATACAAGATACAAGAGATACAATATTTCAAGATACAAGATACAAGATACAAGACACAAGACACAAGACACAAGACACAAGATACAAGATACAAGAGATACAAGATACAAGATACAAGATTTCAAGATACAAGATACACGATACAAGACACAAGACACAAGATACAAGATACAAGATACAAGAGATACAAGATACAAGAGATACAAGATACAAGATACAAGACACAAGATACAAGATACAAGATACAAGACACAAGATACAAGAGATACAAGATACAAGATACAAGAGATACAAGAGATACACGATTTCAAGATACAAGATACAAGATGCAAGACACAAGACACAAGATACAAGATAAATTATACAAGATATACAAGATACAAGATATAAGATACAAGATACAAGACACAAGATACAAGAGATACAAGATACAAGAGATACAAGATACAAGATACAAGAGATACAAGATACAAGACACAAGATACAAGATACAAGACACAAGATACAAGACACAAGATACAAGACACAAGACACAAGACACAAGACACAAGATACAAGATACAAGATACAAGAGACAAGAGATATGATACAAGATACAAGATACAAGATACAAGATACAAGATGCAAGACACAAGACACAAGACACAATATATAAGACACAAGATACAAGAGACAAGAGACAAGAGATATGATACAAGATACAAGATACAAGATACAAGATACAAGATACAAGATGCAAGACACAAGACACAAGACACAATATATAAGACACAAGATACAATATATAAGATACAAGAGATACAAGAGATACAATATACATGATACAAGATACAAGATACAAAACACAAGACACAAGATACAAGATACAAGATACAAGATACAAAAGATACAAGAGATACAAGATACAAGACACAAGACACAAGATACAAGATACAAGATAGAAGAGATACAAGATTTCAAGATACAAGATACAAGATACACGATACAAAACACAAGACACAAGATACAAGATACAAGAGATACAAGATACAAGATACAAGAGATACAAGATACAAGATACGAGATACAAGACACAAGATACAAGACACAAGATACAAGATACAAGATACAAGAGATACAAGAGATACAAGATACAAGATACAAGACACAAGATAAAAGACACAAGATACAAGATACAAGATATAAGATACAAGATATAAGATACAAGATATAAGAATCAAGAGATACAAGAGATACAAGAGATACAAGATACAAGATACAAGATATAAGATATAAGATACAAGAGATACAAGAGATACAAGATACAAGACACAAGATACAAGATACAATATACAAGAGATACAAGATACAAGATACAAGATTTCAAGATACAAGATACACGATACAAGACACAAGACACAAGATACAAGATACAAGATACAAGAGATACAAGATACAAGAGATACAAGATACAAGATACAAGACACAAGATACAAGATACAAGATACAAGACACAAGATACAAGAGATACAAGATACAAGATACAAGAGATACAAGAGATACACGATTCAAGATACAAGATACAAGATGCAAGACACAAGACACAAGATACAAGATAAATATACAAGATACAAGATACAAGATATAAGATACAAGATACAAGATACAAGATACAAGACACAAGATACAAGATACAAGATACAAGACACAAGATACAAGAGATACAAGATACAAGAGATACAAGATACAAGATACAAGAGATACAAGATACAAGACACAAGATACAAGATACAAGACACAAGATACAAGACACAAGATACAAAACATACAAGAGATACAAGAGATACAAGAGATACAAGATTTCAAGATACAAGATACAAGATACAAGATACAAAAGATACAAGAGATACAAGATACAAGACACAAGACACAAGATACAAGATAGAAGAGATACAAGATACAAGATACAAGATTTCAAGATACAAGATACAAGATACACGATACAAGACACAAGACACAAGACACAAGATACAAGATACAAGATACAAGAGATACAAGATACAAGATACAAGATACAAGACACAAGACACAAGATACAAGATACAAGATACACGATACAAGACACAAGACACAAGACACAAGATACAAGATACAAGATACAAGAGATACAAGATACAAGAGACAAGAGACAAGAGACATGATACAAGATACAATACACAATACACAAGATACAAGATACAAGACACAAGACACAAGACACAAGATACAAGATACAAGAGACAAGAGACAAGAGATAAGATACAATATACAAGACACAAGACACAAGATACAAGATACAAGAGACAAGAGATAGGACACAAGATACAAGAGATACAAGATACAAGATACAAGATACAAGATACAAGAGACAAGAGATAAGATACAAGATACAAGATACAAGACACAAGACACAAGACACAAGATACAAGAGATACAAGATACAAGATACAAGAGATACAAGATACAAGATACAAGACACAAGATACAAGATAGAAGATACAAGATACAAGACACAAGATACAAGAGATACAAGATACAAGATACAAGAGATACAAGAGATACAAGATTTCAAGATACAAGATACAAGATACAAGATACAAGATACAAGATATAAGATACAAAAGATACAAGATACAAGACACAAGATACAAGATACAAGATAGAAGAGATACAAGATACAAGATACACGATACAAGACACAAGACACAAGATACAAGATACAAGATACAAGAGATACAAGATACAAGATACAAGATACCAGACACAAGACACAAGATACAAGAGACAAGATACAAGATACACGATACAAGACACAAGACACAAGATACAAGATACAAGAGATACAAGATACAAGATACAAGAGATACAAGATACAAGAGACAAGAGACATGATACAAGATACAATACACAAGACACAAGATACAAGATATAAGACACAAGACACAAGACACAAGATACAAGATACAAGATACAAGAGACAAGAGATAAGATACAAGATGCAAGAGACAAGAGATAGGACACAAGATACAAGAGATACAAGATACAAGATACAAGATACAAGATACAAGAGACAAGAGATAAGATACAAGATACAAGATACAAGACACAAGACACAAGACAAGATACAAGATACAAGATACAAGATACAAGACACAAGACACAAGACAAGATACAAGATACAAGATACAAGATACAAGATACAAGAGATAAGACACAAGATACAAGAGATACAAGATACAAGAGATACAAGATACAACATACAACATACAAGACACAAGATACAAGATACAAGACACAAGACACACGACACAAGATACAAGATACAAGATACAAGAGACAAGAGATACAAGATACAAGACACAAGATACAATATACAAGAGACAAGAGATACAAGATACATGTGTGTGTGTTTGTACATATGTGTGTGTGTGTGTGTGTGTGTGTGTGTGTAGATGTGTTTGTGTGTGCATGTCTGTACATGTGTGTGAGTATATCTTTGTGTGTCTGTGTTCTCATTTGTGTGTTTGTGTGTGTCTTCGGTCTTCCGTCAGCATGACCGTATACGCACATACCTTGTTGTGAGAGATACTAGATACAAGATACAAGATACAAGACACAAGATACAAGATAAAAGATACAAGAGACAAGACACAAGACACAAGATACAAGATACAAGATGCAAGACACAAGATACGAGATACAAGACACAAGATACAAGACACAAGATACAAGAGACAAGACACAAGATACGAGATACAAGACACAAGATACAAGACACAAGATACAAGATACAAGATACAAGAGATACAAGAGATACAAGATACAAGATACAAGACACAAGATAAAAGACACAAGATACAAGATACAAGATATAAGATACAAGATACAAGATACAAGATATAAGAATCAAGAGATACAAGAGATACAAGATACAAGATACAAGATACAAGATATAAGATATAAGATACAAGAGATACAAGAGATACAAGATACAAGACACAAGATACAATATACAAGATACAAAATACAAGATACAAGAGATACAAGATACAAGAGATACAAGACACAAGACACAAGATACAATATACAAGATACAAAATACAAGATACAAGAGATACAAGATACAAGAGATACAATATTTCAAGATACAAGATACAAGATACAAGACACAAGACACAAGACACAAGACACAAGATACAAGATACAAGAGATACAAGATACAAGATACAAGATTTCAAGATACAAGATACACGATACAAGACACAAGACACAAGATACAAGATACAAGATACAAGAGATACAAGATACAAGAGATACAAGATACAAGATACAAGACACAAGATACAAGATACAAGATACAAGACACAAGATACAAGAGATACAAGATACAAGATACAAGAGATACAAGAGATACACGATTTCAAGATACAAGATACAAGATGCAAGACACAAGACACAAGATACAAGATAAATTATACAAGATATACAAGATACAAGATATAAGATACAAGATACAAGACACAAGATACAAGAGATACAAGATACAAGAGATACAAGATACAAGATACAAGAGATACAAGATACAAGACACAAGATACAAGATACAAGACACAAGATACAAGACACAAGATACAAGACACAAGACACAAGACACAAGACACAAGATACAAGATACAAGATACAAGAGACAAGAGATATGATACAAGATACAAGATACAAGATACAAGATACAAGATGCAAGACACAAGACACAAGACACAATATATAAGACACAAGATACAAGAGACAAGAGACAAGAGATATGATACAAGATACAAGATACAAGATACAAGATACAAGATACAAGATGCAAGACACAAGACACAAGACACAATATATAAGACACAAGATACAATATATAAGATACAAGAGATACAAGAGATACAATATACATGATACAAGATACAAGATACAAAACACAAGACACAAGATACAAGATACAAGATACAAGATACAAAAGATACAAGAGATACAAGATACAAGACACAAGACACAAGATACAAGATACAAGATAGAAGAGATACAAGATTTCAAGATACAAGATACAAGATACACGATACAAAACACAAGACACAAGATACAAGATACAAGAGATACAAGATACAAGATACAAGAGATACAAGATACAAGATACGAGATACAAGACACAAGATACAAGACACAAGATACAAGATACAAGATACAAGAGATACAAGAGATACAAGATACAAGATACAAGACACAAGATAAAGACACAAGATACAAGATACAAGATATAAGATACAAGATATAAGATACAAGATATAAGAATCAAGAGATACAAGAGATACAAGAGATACAAGATACAAGATACAAGATATAAGATATAAGATACAAGAGATACAAGAGATACAAGATACAAGACACAAGATACAAGATACAATATACAAGAGATACAAGATACAAGATACAAGATTTCAAGATACAAGATACACGATACAAGACACAAGACACAAGATACAAGATACAAGATACAAGAGATACAAGATACAAGAGATACAAGATACAAGATACAAGACACAAGATACAAGATACAAGATACAAGACACAAGATACAAGAGATACAAGATACAAGATACAAGAGATACAAGAGATACACGATTTCAAGATACAAGATACAAGATGCAAGACACAAGACACAAGATACAAGATAAATTATACAAGATACAAGATACAAGATATAAGATACAAGATACAAGATACAAGATACAAGACACAAGATACAAGATACAAGATACAAGACACAAGATACAAGAGATACAAGATACAAGAGATACAAGATACAAGATACAAGAGATACAAGATACAAGACACAAGATACAAGATACAAGACACAAGATACAAGACACAAGATACAAGACACAAGACACAAGACACAAGACACAAGATACAAGATGCAAGATACAAGAGACAAGAGATATGATACAAGATACAAGATACAAGATACAAGATACAAGATGCAAGACACAAGACACAAGACACAATATATAAGACACAAGATACAAGAGACAAGAGACAAGAGATATGATACAAGATACAAGATACAAGATACAAGATACAAGATACAAGATGCAAGACACAAGACACAAGACACAATATATAAGACACAAGATACAATATATAAGATACAAGAGATACAAGAGATACAATATACATGATACAAGATACAAGATACAAAACACAAGACACAAGATACAAGATACAAGATAGAAGAGATACAAGATTTCAAGATACAAGATACAAGATACACGATACAAAACACAAGACACAAGATACAAGATACAAGAGATACAAGATACAAGATACAAGAGATACAAGATACAAGATACAAGATACAAGACACAAGATACAAGATACAAGACACAAGATACAAGAGATACAAGATACAAGATACAAGAGATACAAGAGATACAAGATTTCAAGATACAAGATACAAGATACAAGATATAAGATACAAAAGATACAAGATACAAGATACAAGATACAAGAGATACAAGATACAAGAGATACAAGATTTCAAGATAAAAGATACAAGACACAAGACACAAGATACAAGATACAAGATACAAGAGATACAAGATACAAGATACACGATACAAGACACAAGACACAAGACACAAGATACAAGATACAAGAGATACAAGATACAAGATACAAGATACAAGATACAAGATACACGATACAAGACACAAGACACAAGATACAAGATACAAGAGATACAGAGATACAAGAGATACAAGATACAAGAGACAAGAGACAAGATACAAGATACAAGATACAATACACAAGACACAAGATACACGATACAAGACACAAGACACAAGATACAAGATACAAGAGATACAAGAGATACAAGATACAAGAGACAAGAGACATGATACAATACACAATACACAAGATACAAGATACAAGACACAAGACACAAGACACAAGATACAAGATACAAGATACAAGAGATAAGATACAATATACAAGACACAAGACACAAGATACAAGATACAAGAGACAAGAGATAGGACACAAGATACAAGAGATACAAGATACAAGATACAAGATACAAGATACAAGATACAAGATACAAGAGACAAGAGACAAGATACAAGAGACAAGATACAAGATACAAGAGACAAGAGACAAGACACAAGACACAAGACACAAGAGATACAAGATACAAGAGATACAAGATACAAGATACAAGACACAAGATACAAGATACAAGATACAAGACACAAGATACAAGAGATACAAGAGATACAAGATTTCAAGATACAAGATACAAGATACAAGATACAAAAGATACAAGAGATACAAGATACAAGACACAAGACACAAGATACAAGATACAAGATAGAAGAGATACAAGATTTCAAGATACAAGATACAAGATACAAGACACAAGACACAAGACACAAGATACAAGATACAAGATACAAGACACAAGACACAAGATACAAGATACAAGATACACGATACAAGACACAAGACACAAGATACAAGATACAAGAGATACAAGATACAAGATACAAGAGATACAAGATACAAGAGACAAGAGACATGATACAAGATACAATACACAAGATACAAGATACAAGACACAAGACACAAGACACAAGACACAAGATACAAGATACAAGATACAAGAGATAAGATACAATATACAAGACACAAGACACAAGATACAAGATACAAGAGACAAGAGATAGGACACAAGATACAAGAGATACAAGATACAAGATACAAGATACAAGATACAAGAGACAAGAGATAAGATACAAGATACAAGACACAAGACACAAGACACAAGATACAAGAGATACAAGATACAAGATACAAGAGATACAAGATACAAGATACAAGACACAAGATACAAGATACAAGATACAAGATACAAGATACAAGAGATACAAGAGATACAAGATACAAGATACAAGAGATACAAGAGATACAAGATTTCAAGATACAAGATACAAGATACAAGATACAAGATACAAGATACAAGATACAAGATACAAGAGATACAAGATACAAGATACAAGATACAAGATACAAGATACAAGATACAAGATACAAGAGATACAAGATACAAGATACAAGATACAAGATACAAGATACAAGAGATACAAGATACAAGATACAAGACACAAGACACAAGATACAAGATACAAGATACAAGATACACGATACAAGACACAAGACACAAGACACAAGATACAAGATACAAGAGATACAAGATACAAGATACAAGAGATACAAGATACAAGAGACAAGAGACATGATACAAGATACAATACACAAGACACAAGATACAAGATACAAGACACAAGACACAAGATACAAGATACAAGATACAAGAGACAAGAGATAAGATACAAGATACAAGAGACAAGAGATAGGACACAAGATACAAGAGATACAAGATACAAGATACAAGATACAAGAGACAAGAGATAAGATACAAGATACAAGATACAAGACACAAGACACAAGACAAGATACAAGATACAAGATACAAGATACAAGAGATAAGACACAAGATACAAGAGATACAAGATACAAGAGATACAAGATACAAGATACAACATACAACATACAATACACAAGATACAAGATACTAGATACAAGATACAAGAGACAAGAGATACAAGATACAAGACACAAGATACAATATACAAGAGACAAGAGATACAAGATACAAGATACAATACACAAGATACAAGACACAAGACACAAGACACAAGATACAATATACAAGATACAAGATACAAGACACAAGATACAAGAGACAAGAGACAAGAGATACAAGATACAAGACACCAGATACAATATACAAGAGACAAGAGATACAAGATACAAGATACAAGATACAAGATACAATACACAAGATACAAGATACAAGATACAAGAGACAAGAGATAAGATACAATATACAAGACACAAGACACAAGATACAAGATACAAGAGACAAGAGATAGGACACAAGATACAAGAGATACAAGATACAAGACACAAGATACAATATACAAGATACAATACACAATACACAAGATACAAGACACAAGACACAAGACACAAGATACAAGATACAAGATACAAGAGACAAGAGATAAGATACAAGATACAATACACAAGACACAAGACACAAGACACAAGACACAAGATACAAGATACAAGATACAAGAGACAAGAGACAAGAGATAGGACACAAGATACAAGAGATACAAGATACAAGAGATACAAGAGATACAAGATACAAGATACAACATACAACATACAACATACAAGACACAAGATACAAGATACAAGATACAAGATACAAGATACAAGAGATAAGACACAAGATACAAGAGATACAAGATACAAGAGATACAAGATACAAGATACAACATACAACATACAAGACACAAGATACAAGATACAAGACACAAGACACACGACACAAGATACAAGATACAAGATACAAGATACAAGAGACAAGATACAAGACACAAGATACAATATACAAGAGACAAGAGATACAAGATACAAGATACAAGACACAAGACACAAGACACAAGAGACAAGAGAAAAGAGACAAGAGACAAGAGATACAAGATACAAGATACAAGACACAAGATACAATATACAAGATACAAGAGATACAAGATACAAGATACAATACACAAGATACAAGACACAAGACACAAGATACAATATACAAGACACAAGATACAAGAGATACAAGATACAAGACACAAGATACAAGATACAAGATACAAGAGATACAAGATACAAGCTACAAGCTACAAGATACAAGATACAAGATACAAGATACAAGATACAAGAGACAAGAGACAAGAGACAAGAGATACAAGATACAAGATACAAGATACAATACACAAGATACAAGACACAATACACAAGATACAAGACACAAGACACAAGATACAATATACAAGATACAAGATACAAGAGACAAGATACAAGACACAAGATACAAGATACAAGACACAAGATACAAGAGATATAAGATACAGGATACAAGACACAAGATACAATATACAAGATACAAGAGATACAAGATACAAGACACAAGATACAAGAGATATAAGATACAGGATACAAGACACAAGATACAATATACAAGATACAAGAGATACAAGATACAAGCTACAAGATAAAAGATACAAGATACAAGATATACAAGATACAAGATACAAGAGACAAGAGACAAGATACAAGATATAAGACACAAGATACAATATACAATATATAAGATACAAGATACAAGATACAAGAGATACAAGATACAAGAGATACAAGAGATACAAGATACAAGAGACAAGAGACAAGATACAAGAGATACAAGAGATACAAGATACAAGAGACAAGATACAAGATACAAAACACAAGATACGAGATACAAGATACAAGATACAAGAGATACAAGAGATACAAGATACAAGATACAAGACACAAGATAAAAGACACAAGATACAAGACACA
Organism: Muraenolepis orangiensis; assembly: GCA_027704905.1. Lineage (NCBI taxonomy): Eukaryota > Metazoa > Chordata > Actinopteri > Gadiformes > Muraenolepididae > Muraenolepis > Muraenolepis orangiensis. The sequence goes on from CM051019.1 coordinate 25,149,097, forward strand.
AGATACGAGATACAAGACACAGACACAAGACACAAGATACAAGATACAAGATATAAGATACAAGATATAAGATACAAGATATAAGATACAAGATACAACCCTGGAACTCTCAGATGAAACAAAAAATATCGAATTAATTGTATTAATAAAATGTAATACAATTAAAAAAAAAAAAAAGCCACACACAATGTTCACAATCGCGATTACCCCCCCCCGTTAGACTTCACGATGTTCGCGATCGTGATTACCCCCCCACCCCGTCGGACGGTGATAGTGGGCGGGTCGCCAGTCTCCAGTCTGTTATTTTGGGGGTCGCGGGCTGAAAAGTTTGGGAACCCCTGGTCTACAGAAGGTCCAGTTGTGATAGACACGCTTCGCCACTGCAAGATACAAGATACAAGAGATACAAGATACAAGATACAAGAGATACAAGATTTCAAGATACAAGACACAAGATACAAGACACAAGACACAAGATACAAGATACAAGAGATACAAGATACAAGATACAAGATACAAGATACAAGAGATACAAGATTTCAAGATACAAGACACAAGATACAAGACACAAGACACAAGATACAAGATACAAGAGATACAAGATACAAGATACAAGATACAAGATACAAGACACAAGATACAAGATACAAGACACAAGACACAAGACACAAGACACAAAATACAAGATACAAGATACAAGATACAAGACACAAGAGACAAGAGATAAGATACAAGATACAAGATACAAGATACAAGATACTAGATACAAGATACAAGAGATAAGATACAAGATACAAGATACAAGAGATAAGATACAAGAGATACAAGATACAAGATACAAGATACAAGATACAAGATACAAGACACAAGACTCAAGACACAAGATACAAGATACAAGATACAAGCGATACAAGATGTCAAGATACAAGACACAAGATACAAGACACAAGACACAAGATACAAGATACAAGAGATACAAGATACAAGATACAAGACACAAGATACAAGATACAAGACACAAGACACAAGATACAAGATACAATATACAAGACACAAGATACAAGAGATACAAGATACAAGATACAAGATACAAGATACAAGATACAAGAGATAAGATACAAGATACAAGACACAAGACTCAAGACACAAGATACAAGATACAAGATACAAGAGATACAAGATACAACATACAACATACAAGATACAATATATTTTACTGGCCAATTGCAACAGGTTCATTGGAATGCTTACTCCCCATTCCCTCCCGCAGTTTACATCTCCAAAACAATACCTTAAAAATGATATATACAATACAAATAAACAAAAAGAGCAGCAAAGTGACTGTTAAATGATGTACATGTGTTCAATGTACATGTTTTTTAATATTTTTTTACACAAATCTTTAAAAGCATGTTAAAGTGCCAGTAGTGCAGCAGCATCATGACTACAGAGCAGTAACTGTGATGACTCCAGAAAGTCCAGCTCAGTATGACAGAGTAATGTTAATGACATGTTATGATAGTGTAATGTTAATGACATGTTATGATAGAGTCATGTTAATGACATGTTATGATAGTGTCAAGTTAATAACATGTTATGATAGTGTAATGTTAATGACAATGTTATGATAGTGTAATGTTAATGACATGTTATGATAGTGTAATGTTAATGACATGTTATGATAGTGTAATGTTAATGACATGTTATGATAGTGTAATGTTAATGACATGTTATGACAGAGTAATGTTAATGACATGTTATGACAGTGTAATGTTAATGACATGTTATGATAGTGTAATGTTAATGACATGTTATGATAGTGTAATGTTAATGACATGTTATGACAGTGTAATGTTAATGACATGTTATGATAGTGTAATGTTAATGACATGTTATGATAGTGTAATGTTAATGACATGTTATGACAGAGTAATGTTAATGACATGTTATGACAGTGTAATGTTAATGACATGTTATGATAGTGTAATGTTAATGACATGTTATGACAGAGTAATGTTAATGACATGTTATGACAGTGTAATGTTAATGACATGTTATGATAGAGTAATGTTAATGACATGTTATGATAGTGTAATGTTAATGACATGTTATGATAGAGTAATGTTAATGACATGTTATGATAGTGTAATGTTAATTGCATGTTATGATAGTGTCATGTTAATGACATGTTATGATAGTGTAATGTTAATGACAATGTTATGATAGTGTAATGTTAATGACATGTTATGATAGAGTAATGTTAATGACATGTTATGATAGTGTAATGTTAATGACATGTTATGATAGTGTAATGTTAATGACATGTTATGACAGTGTAATGTTAATGACAATGTTATGATAGTGTAATGTTAATGACATGTTATGATAGTGTAATGTTAATGACATGTTATGATAGAGTAATGTTAATGACATGTTATGATAGAGTAATGTTAATGACATGTTATGATAGTGTAATGTTAATGACATGTTATGATAGTGTAATGTTAATGACATGTTATGATAGTGTAATGTTAATGACATGTTATGATAGTGTTGTGTTAATGACTTGTTATGATTGTGTAATGTTAATGACATGTTATGATAGTGTAATGTTAATGACATGTTATGATAGTGTAATGTTAATGACATGTTATGACAGTGTAATGTTAATGACATGTTATGATAGTGTAATGTTAATGACATGTTATGATAGTGTAATGTTAATAACATGTTATGATAGTGTAATGTTAATGACAATATTATGATAGTGTAATGTTAATGACATGTTATGATAGTGTAATGTTAATGACAATGTTATGATAGTGTAATGTTAATGACATGTTATGACAGTGTAATGTTAATGACATGTTATGATAGTGTAATGTTAATGACATGTTATGATAGTGTAATGTTAATGACATGTTATGATAGAGTAATGTTAATGACAATGTTATGATAGTGTAATGTTAATGACATGTTATGATAGAGTAATGTTAATGACATGTTATGATAGTGTAATGTTAATGACATGTTATGATAGTGTAATGTTAATGACATGTTATGATAGTGTAATGTTAATGACATGTTATGATAGTGTTGTGTTGTGATACAAGAGACAAGAGACAAGATACAAGAGACAAGATACAAGATACAAGAGACAAGAGACAAGACACAAGACACAAGACACAAGAGATACAAGATACAAGAGATACAAGATACAAGATACAAGACACAAGATACAAGATACAAGATACAAGACACAAGATACAAGAGATACAAGAGATACAAGATTTCAAGATACAAGATACAAGATACAAGATACAAAAGATACAAGAGATACAAGATACAAGACACAAGACACAAGATACAAGATACAAGATAGAAGAGATACAAGATTTCAAGATACAAGATACAAGATACAAGACACAAGACACAAGACACAAGATACAAGATACAAGATACAAGAGATACAAGATACAAGATACAAGATACAAGACACAAGACACAAGATACAAGATACAAGATACACGATACAAGACACAAGACACAAGATACAAGATACAAGAGATACAAGATACAAGATACAAGAGATACAAGATACAAGAGACAAGAGACATGATACAAGATACAATACACAAGATACAAGATACAAGACACAAGACACAAGACACAAGACACAAGATACAAGATACAAGAGACAAGAGATAAGATACAATATACAAGACACAAGACACAAGATACAAGATACAAGAGACAAGAGATAGGACACAAGATACAAGAGATACAAGATACAAGATACAAGATACAAGATACAAGAGACAAGAGATAAGATACAAGATACAAGATACAAGACACAAGACACAAGACACAAGATACAAGAGATACAAGATACAAGATACAAGATACAAGAGATACAAGATACAAGATACAAGACACAAGATACAAGATACAAGATACAAGACACAAGATACAAGAGATACAAGATACAAGATACAAGAGATACAAGAGATACAAGAGATACAAGATTTCAAGATACAAGATACAAGATACAAGATACAAGATATAAGATACAAAGATACAAGAGATACAAGATACAAGACACAAGATACAAGATACAAGATAGAAGAGATACAAGATACAAGATACACGATACAAGACACAAGACACAAGATACAAGATACAAGATACAAGAGATACAAGATACAAGATACAAGACACAAGACACAAGATACAAGATACAAGATACAAGATACACGATACAAGACACAAGACACAAGACACAAGATACAAGATACAAGAGATACAAGATACAAGATACAAGAGATACAAGATACAAGAGACAAGAGACATGATACAAGATACAATACACAAGACACAAGATACAAGATACAAGACACAAGACACAAGATACAAGATACAAGATACAAGAGACAAGAGATAAGATACAAGATACAAGAGACAAGAGATAGGACACAAGATACAAGAGATACAAGATACAAGATACAAGATACAAGAGACAAGAGATAAGATACAAGATACAAGATACAAGACACAAGACACAAGACAAGATACAAGATACAAGATACAAGATACAAGAGATAAGACACAAGATACAAGAGATACAAGATACAAGAGATACAAGATACAAGATACAACATACAACATACAATACACAAGATACAAGATACTAGATACAAGATACAAGAGACAAGAGATACAAGATACAAGACACAAGATACAATATACAAGAGACAAGAGATACAAGATACAAGATACAATACACAAGATACAAGACACAAGACACAAGACACAAGATACAATATACAAGATACAAGACACAAGATACAAGAGACAAGAGACAAGAGATACAAGATACAAGACACCAGATACAATATACAAGAGACAAGAGATACAAGATACAAGATACAAGATACAAGATACAATACACAAGATACAAGATACAAGATACAAGATACAAGAGACAAGAGATAAGATACAATATACAAGACACAAGACACAAGATACAAGATACAAGAGACAAGAGATAGGACACAAGATACAAGAGATACAAGATACAAGACACAAGATACAATATACAAGATACAATACACAATACACAAGATACAAGACACAAGACACAAGACACAAGATACAAGATACAAGATACAAGAGACAAGAGATAAGATACAAGATACAATACACAAGACACAAGACACAAGACACAAGACACAATATACAAGATACAAGATACAAGAGACAAGAGACAAGAGATAGGACACAAGATACAAGAGATACAAGATACAAGAGATACAAGAGATACAAGATACAAGATACAACATACAACATACAACATACAAGACACAAGATACAAGATACAAGATACAAGATACAAGATACAAGAGATAAGACACAAGATACAAGAGATACAAGATACAAGAGATACAAGATACAAGATACAACATACAACATACAAGACACAAGATACAAGATACAAGACACAAGACACACGACACAAGATACAAGATACAAGATACAAGATACAAGAGACAAGATACAAGACACAAGATACAATATACAAGAGACAAGAGATACAAGATACAAGATACAAGACACAAGACACAAGACACAAGAGACAAGAGAAAAGAGACAAGAGACAAGAGATACAAGATACAAGATACAAGACACAAGATACAATATACAAGATACAAGAGATACAAGATACAAGATACAATACACAAGATACAAGACACAAGACACAAGACACAAGATACAATATACAAGACACAAGATACAGAGATACAAGATACAAGACACAAGATACAAGATACAAGAGATACAAGATACAAGCTACAAGCTACAAGATACAAGATACAAGATACAAGATACAAGATACAAGAGACAAGAGACAAGAGATACAAGATACAAGATACAAGATACAATACACAAGATACAAGACACAATACACAAGATACAAGACACAAGACACAAGATACAAGATACAAGATACAAGATACAAGAGACAAGATACAAGACACAAGATACAAGATACAAGACACAAGATACAAGAGATATAAGATACAGGATACAAGACACAAGATACAATATACAAGATACAAGAGATACAAGATACAAGACACAAGATACAAGAGATATAAGATACAGGATACAAGACACAAGATACAATATACAAGATACAAGAGATACAAGATACAAGCTACAAGATAAAAGATACAAGATACAAGATATACAAGATACAAGATACAAGAGACAAGATACAAGATACAAGATATAAGACACAAGATACAATATACAATATATAAGATACAAGATACAAGATACAAGAGATACAAGATACAAGAGATACAAGAGATACAAGATACAAGAGACAAGAGACAAGATACAAGATACAAGAGATACAAGAGATACAAGATACAAGAGACAAGATACAAGATACAAAACACAAGATACGAGATACAAGATTTCAAGATACAAGACACAAGATGTATGTTATATATGACATGTTATGACAGAGTAATGTTAATGACATGTTATGACAGTGTAATGTTAATGACATGTTATGATAGTGTAATGTTAATGACATGTTATGATAGTGTAATGTTAATGACATGTTATGACAGTGTAATGTTAATGACATGTTATGATAGAGTAATGTTAATGACAATGTTATGATAGTGTAATGTTAATGACATGTTATGATAGAGTAATGTTAATGACATGTTATGATAGTGTAATGTTAATGACATGTTATGATAGTGTAATGTTAATGACATGTTATGATAGTGTAATGTTAATGACATGTTATGATAGTGTTGTGTTAATGACTTGTTATGATTGTGTAATGTTAATGACATGTTATGATAGTGTAATGTTAATGACATGTTATGATAGTGTAATGTTAATGACATGTTATGACAGTGTAATGTTAATGACATGTTATGATAGTGTAATGTTAATGACATGTTATGATAGTGTAATGTTAATAACATGTTATGATAGTGTAATGTTAATGACAATATTATGATAGTGTAATGTTAATGACATGTTATGATAGTGTAATGTTAATAACGTGTTATGATAGTGTAATGTTAATAACATGTTATGATAGTGTAATGTTAATAACATATTATGATAGTGTAATGTTAATGACAATGTTATGATAGTGTAATGTTAATGACATGTTATGATAGTGTAATGTTAATGACATGTTATGATAGTGTAATGTTAATAACATGTTATGATAGTGTAATGTTAATGACAATATTATGATAGTGTAATGTTAATGACATGTTATGATAGTGTAATGTTAATAACGTGTTATGATAGTGTAATGTTAATGACATGTTATGATAGTGTAATGTTAATAACATATTATGATAGTGTAATGTTAATGACAATGTTATGATAGTGTAATGTTAATGACATGTTATGATAGTGTAATGTTAATGACATGTTATGATAATGTTAATGACATGTTATGATAGTGTAATGTTAATGACATGTTATGATAGTGTAATGTTAATGACATGTTATGACAGTGTAATGTTAATGACATGTTATGATAGTGTAATGTTAATGACATGTTATGATAGTGTAATGTTAATAACATGTTATGATAGTGTAATGTTAATAACGTATTATGATAGTGTAATGTTAATGACAATGTTATGATAGTGTAATGTTAATGACATGTTATGATAGTGTAATGTTAATGACATGTTATGATAGTGTAATGTTAATAACATGTTATGATAGTGTAATGTTAATGACAATATTATGATAGAGGCAGCACTC
>CM051019.1:25162621-25195121 GCA_027704905.1 Muraenolepis orangiensis
AGCATGTAAGTCGAGAGAGATATGGGGCGAGTCGACGGCCGGGAACGGACGGTGGCAGGGGGTCGGAACCGGAGGGTCAGAGGGTGAGAGCCAGGGCGTAGGGTGCCTCCGTTTGAAGTGAGGGGTGGGTGGCGAGGGGATTGCGAGTAGATTTGAAGCGATCGGGCTGAGAAGAGGGGAGAAGAGAGACAAGATGGGGAGAGAGATGAGAAAGAGAGGGAGGTGGAGGAAGAGAGAGAGAGAGAAGAGAAGGAGGCTTCGAGAAGGAGACCAGAGGGTTTGGAGAGAGAGATACTAGGGCGAGCGAGCGAGAGAGAGGTTGGGTAGGAGGAGTGAGGGGGGGGGAAGAGGGGGAGAGGAGAGCCTGAGAGTTGTGGCGGCCGAGAGGGGAGCAAGCGAAGATTGTAGAGGTGGGAGGCGAAGGAGGCGTGTACGGGCGAGAGAGGCAGACAGGATAGAGGGACGCCCAGAGAGGAGTAGAGAAGGTGAGAGTCGGGACGAAGAGGCGGAGAGTTCGAGGAGATGAAAGTTCGCGACCGGATTGAAGAGAGTGGGAGAGGGTAGAGAAAGTGAGAACTGCGTGGTGGGGAGGGATGGAAGAGAGGAGGGAGGAAGATGAAGAGTAGTGAGAAGGTTGAGCGAGAGAGGTGGGAGACGACCGAAGAAGTGAGGAGAGGAAGAGTGAGCAGAGAGAGAAGAAGAGGCGAGAGGGAAAGTAGAAGGGAGAGCGAATGGGTTGAGGAGAGAACTGTCTGTCTCGATGCTGACCGGATAGTGCGAGAGAGAGAGAAATAAGGAGTCGACTTTGGGGAGAACGAGCAGAGAATAAGCCTCTGGGTCAAACAGAAGGAGAGAGAGAGGAGTTGAGGACGGTGGAGTGAAGAGGGCAGGAGGGAGAAGGGAGATCAGAGAGAAGGATGGGGAGAGAGGAGGGAGGGTGTATTGAGATTCTGCGAGAGACGAGAAGTAATGAGAGAGAGGGAGATATAGACTGATTGGAGAGGAGGAAGAGGGTCCGGAGGAGAGTGAGAGACTCCGAGAATGAGGACCCGAGTGTATTGCTGAGAGGTGTAAGACATGTGAGAGCAAGACATGAGAAAGCGAGAGCAGAGAAGACAGCTTTGCAGATACAGACGACGAGGGGTGAGAGGAAGGAGAGGAGAGAGGACGAGAAAGGCGGGAGATGGGAGATAGAGAGATGAGAGAGAAGGGGAGGGAGAGATGGAGTGAGCGAGAGGGGCAAGCGAGCGAGAGAGCGGTTCGCTCGGAGAGAGCAGGTCGAGAGTTGAAGAGGAGGGAGACGAAGAGAAGTGAGAGAGGAGAGAGAAGTATTTAGAGTACTCTGAAGGAGAGAGGAGTGAGAGACGAGACGAGAGGGCTGACGTGTGTCCGTCGGGTAGCGGGCCGGTGCCGAGAGAGAGGCGGAGAATTTATGGCAGGTGTAAAAGAGACCAGGGAGGGAGGACAGTGGAGAGGCACGAGAGCCTGTACGGAGACGCGGGGAGGATCAGAAGCTCGGACTCATAGGGCGAGGCGACACTTTAGGGTGAGGTTGGGAGAGGGAAGGACAGAGTGGGATGAAACGAGAGAGAGCGAAGAGAACGACGAAACCGACAGAGAATCGAGTGGAGAGATGAAAGAGGAGATAAACGGGAATCCTGGAGAGCGCTCTCGTCGAGAAAGACGGTGAGGGACGAGCGAGAGGGGACGACGGAGCGACAGGCTGTCGGGGGAACCGGCTGGGAGGAGGATGCTTAAGGTGGCTGGAGACGATCTTGGGGTTAGTGCCTGAGTTCTGGTGTAGATGAGAAGGCGCGAGACGAATAAGTTGAGGGAGAGAAGAGAGCGCGAGTAGAGGGAGAGGTCGGGGTGAGAGAAGGGGAGTCAAGAGAGGGAAAAGGAAGGCTTGAAGAAATGAGGATGTACGAGGCCAAAGGACAAAAGCGGGAGAGATATCGGAGTGGAAGAGTTGATGAAATGCCAAGAGAGCGACTGAGCGAATGCTAGAGTCGGTTCAATGATGAAGACGAGGATGGAAACTCCGAGATCGAGAGAGAGATGGCCGGAGATTGCGGGGCGAGGGACTAGGAGGCTTAGCGAGCGGAGGGACCGATTTGATACCCGGGGGAGAGTGAGGTGATGAAGAGCGGAGGAAGGCACTGAGGATGGCGGGGAGAGAGGAGAGGAGTGGAGGAGGTAGGGGTCTGCTTGTAGCTGTCCATGGTTGTAGGGGACCTGTGGAGGGCCCGAGAGAAGAATGGAGATGCAGAGAGAGTTGATGAAGTTGAGAGGGAGACGAGAGGTTGAGAGGACTGGAAGGATTGGAGAAGAATTGGGGACGAGAAAGTGCAGAGGAGGAGGTAGTAGAAGAGAGAGAGAGAGTCGAGTCTGGGAAGACAGAGAGGAAGAGAGGCAGATAAGAGCAACGAAGCAGAGAGTTAATGAAGAGTGTTATCGGAGAAGATGAGAGGGAGAGAAGACTGACAGAAGGAGAGGACGTTGAGCCGGAGGATGAGAAGGGTGTGTAGAGAGAAGAGGGGGACGTGGCAGATAGGAGATACTGGCGAGGATAGGGGATGGCGAAGAGATAGTATGGAGAGGGAGAAAAGAGATGGGGGGTGTCGTGCGATCTGCTCGGATGATAAGGGCGAGAACATGTATCCGGCACGGAGAGGAAGCCAGGGGTGGCGGTGAGTGCGGGGAGTGGTGAGGGGGGGGTGCGGCTCGGAATCTGACCTGTGGAGAGGGTAAAAGCGAAGAAGGAGATGAGAAGCATGGAGAGAGAAGAGGAGAGATAAAGACAGCGAGAGGAGAAGTTGTGGGTAAGGGGGAGCGAGACGTAGGGGAAGTCATGGCGGGGGGGCCGGGCCTGGAGGGAGGCCGCGGAAGAAGCTCAGGAGCGAGAAAGATGACTTGAGGGGGGGGGGAATTAGCTGAGAGAAGAGCGGAGAAGAAGAGACCCAAGAAGAGTGAAGTGACATAGAGGAGAGAGGTAAAGAGGCAGAGAAAGGAGAGGCGACGAGAGGAGAACGGTGGTGGAGACCGAGAGGAGAGCAGGAGGGGTCCCCTAAGAGGGCTGAGAGGATTGAGGGAGAGAGGGAGAACGATGAGAAGGTTGCGAGAGGGAGAAGAGCCGAGAGAGTGAGAGGAGGGATAGACCGGGACGTGGCAGCTCGGAGGAGAATTGCCGGCAGATAGAGAGACACGAAGAGAGCGAGACTTAGAGAAGATGTATGAGAGAGTAGGAGGATCGCGAGGGGCAGGGAGATATGGGGTTGCTTGGGCTTCGCGGGGGGTGGGGCGAGAGGAGGGTGGCTGAGTGCAGATGGAAGGAGTAAGACGAAGGGAGGGAGAGTTGGGAGAGTGACGAGCACGAGAGTGTCGAGATGGAAGAGCGATCGAAGAGAGAGAGAGGCGCCCACATGATGAGGAAAGAGAGAGAGAGGTTGAGGGAGAGAAGAATGCAGGAAGAGGACAGAGGAGAGGGAAGGGAGAGGCGATCGAGAGATTCAATCTGCAAGATAGAGAGGAGAGTGCACTCAGCGGGAGAAGGAGAAAGACAGGTCGGGAGAGTGTGGAGAGCAGATCTTCGGGCATCTGGCGGGGATGGATGAGAGATGGAGAAGAGAGGACACCGTGAGAGACGAGGGATAAGGAGAACAAGAGGGGTGGGCGAGGTGGTTGGCAGAGATGGGGAGACGGCAGCGGGCGTGGGGTGGACGAGAGAAGGGGCGGGCTGGAGAGTGGGGACTGAGGGATGAGATGACGAGGCCGGTTTGAAGGGACGGGAGGGGAGGAACTCGTGGACCTTGCGGATGATGAGGGGGAGGGAGGAGGGAGAGAGACGCGGAGAAGTCCGGGAAGATGAGAAGAAGAGGAGAAAGAGGATTGAGGAGGGGCGGTCGAGAGCGCGACGGACGGGAGAGGACTTGGGCGTGCGAGAGTAGGTGTTGCGAGAGCCAGCAGTGGGGGGTTGAGGAGGACGGACTGACCGGCTCGAGATCAGAGAAGGAGAGGTAATCGGGATCGGAACGAGAGGGGTTTGGGGATTTGAGGGGGGAGCGAACAGTGGAAGAGCTGAGAGGTCGGAGCGCGTTTTTGAGGAGGAGAACGGATCGTGGGCGCGAAGAGGGAGAATAGGCGGATGCGCAGGACGAGAGAGATGAGGAAAAGAGACCAATATGCGTAGTGGAGGGCTCAATGGAAGAGAGATAGATTGGGCGGAGAGTTTAGGTGCGCGTCGAGAGAAGGAGGAGACGGAGCGACGGAGGGGGAGACGGTGGGGAGTCGAGTTGGGGCTTCTGAGGCTGGGAGCGAGAGGGGCGATTAGGGGAGGATGCGGGGCAGGAGGAATGTCCGAAGGGAGCGGAGGGTGTTTATGAGTTCGGAGACCAGTGTGTGAGATGTTCTGTCGGCTGTCGACCAGGTGGCGGGTGAGCGGTAGGTCCTCGCGAGATCCGCCCGGTATGGATGTGCGGAAGTCTGTTGCGGAGAAAGAGGAGAGAAGAAGAAGAGGAGTGCGGAGGGAGAGAGAAAGAGCGGATTAGTGAAATAGGGGAGAGTGAGATGGCGAGACGGAGGAGATGAGATTACGAGGTAGCTCGAGTCGTGGTGAATGGGAAGAGTTTGAGAGAGAGAGGAGGAGGCGAAGAAGATATAGGCATGAGATCCCCTCCTTGGTCCGAGGAGAGGGTAGGGATCCGGAGAGAGAGGAAGAGGCTGAAGACGGGGAGTTTTTGGCTAGGAGGTGAGGCAGTCGGGTCGTCGAGGTGGCGTGGATGGTTGCTGGCAGAGCCGATGTGACTGCTTGGGGCGTCAGTGGATTTATCCGCAGGTGGTTCGGTACCTCAAGGATGTGTGTTCGTGCCTGGGAGAAAAACGGATGAACCAGAGAGGGAGGGCTAAGGATCGGGGGGGGGGGGAGGAGAGAAGGGGAAGAGATTGTATCCAGAGATCAGGATATGACGTAGAGATGTGAGAGGAGATGCAACAGATAGTGAGCTGGAGAGCGAGAGAAGGAGGAGAAAGGGCGAGGGGGGGAGAAGGATAGAGGAGGAAGGGCAGCAGTGGCGAGAGAGCAACCGAAGAGTAGGGACGACGTGACGAAGAGAACGACGGAGACAGGGGGGGGCTAAAAATAGATGGAGACAGTAAGACATGAGAGAGTAAGGGAACAGGCGAGGGGGAGGGATGGCGGAGGGACCAAGATGAGGAGAAGAACTGCTGGCTGGCGCGTTACGACTGGCGGGAGAAGACGAATCGGGATCGAGAGAGGACGAACGCTGAGGCGAGTGAGCAGATGTCCGCTGGAGAGAGGGAGGAGACGTACGAAGAGAGGGAGGAAGACGATCGAGAGGAGGACGAGAAAACCCCAAACTAGAGAATTTGAAGGATGGCTATGGAGTACTTGGAGACGAACAAGCTCTGAAACAGGGGATTGTGGGAACGAGGATCTTTCGGTGTGGAGACAGATGGCTGAATACCGAGAATATAGCATTACATAGAAGAGAGCAGGATGAGAGGAGGGCGTAGAGAGAGACAGGAAGAGAGACGGAGGAGAGGAAGAGGATAGGATTGGGAGCCCGAGGACCTATAAAGTGGAATCGAGGAGAACGTGACGGGGGTCTTGCGTGTGTGCGCATGACCAAGTACCCGGAAGTATGGCGAGGGACCTGCGAATGGGGTAGCGCTGGGTAGGGTCGTGGAGGGGGGTTGAGTGCCGGACGGTATTGGGTTGGGAAAGTCGTTGAGAAGAGAGGGGGGGGAGCGGTCGTGAGGCAACTGAGTCAGGCATGATGAGGATAGGTATTTTGAGGGATTGATACCGAGTGGTGGCAGCCTTGGGAGGTCTATACCAATCGCGTCACATGAGTATAGAGACGGAGAGAAAGAAGAGAGAGTGGAAGAAGCGAGCCGAGAGGCGGCCTACGAGGGAGGCCGACGAGGAGAGAAGTTTGAGTAGAGGTGGTACCGTTGGAGAGTGAGAGAGAAGAGAGAGGAGGAACCGAGAGTCGGGAAATGAGAAGCGACGAGAAGGGGAGGAGGAGAGAGAGGGAGAGGAGACGACAGAGAGCGAAGAAGAGAGAGGAGAAGAGGAGGAGAAGATGAACGAAAGATGAGAGACAGAGAGAGGAGACGGAGGATGCCTGAGAGAGATCACAGTGGATGTGGGTGGGATTGGGGATTGTTGGTGAGGACTGACGGAGAGGAGGTTGATGAGGTTCGGAGGGAGGGGTGTAGAGAGAATGAAAGACCAGAGAGAAGAGAGAAGAGAGAAATGGTGAATTGAGAGGCGGACGAGAAGAGAGGGTGGGAAGTGCAGGACGCATTAGGATATGCAGCGGGTGCGTATGGGAATCTTTTTGGAGGAGAGAGTGAGGGGAGAGAGATTGGTAGACGAACATGAAGATGAGATATTGAAGACGGGCGCGAGATGAGAGCAGAGGAAGGCGAGGGGGATCGACGTTGAGCACTAGGGGGGGGGGGGGGGGGAGAGCAAGAACATCGAGAGAAGAGGGCGGAGATGATGACGGGAGAATGGATGAGGAGAAGAGAAGGGGATTGGTGGGGAGAGGGTGAGGGCGATATGAATTAGGTAGAGGGAGAGGAGGTCAGGGGTTAGTGAGGATGTTGAAGAATCTGAGGAGAGGAGGAAGCGGGGGCGTGCATGGGAGTGTGAAAGAGTGAGTCAGATGGTGACCCGAATGAGAGAGATGATGCGGGTGGGGGGAGAAGGGAGAGAGAGGATCAGATGTAACGAGAGAGGAGAATGAGAGTCAGGGAGAAGTGATCGGAGAGTAAGTCAAAGGCAGGAGGGATGGAGAGGGTAGGGAAGCGGGCTGAGAGAGGAGAGGAGAATGGGGAGAGGAGAGAGGCAGAGTTGTGAGAGGTTCAGGAGAGAGGCGGGGAGGCCATGGAAGCGCCGCTTTTTGGGCCGTGATCAGCGAGACAGTGATGATTAAGGAGGAGGGGGGATGAGAGAGCCGGAGGGAGGAGGGCTAGAGACGAGGGGTGAGTCGATGCGAGGAAAGAGAGAGAAAGACAGGACATAGGAGGTTTGGAGACGGGAACATTGCGGATATAGGAGGAGACGAAAGGAGGGGGGGAAGAGCGCTGTGTAAATGTATTGAGAGGAGATGGAGCGGCCGCGGGTGGCGGTGCATTACGTTGAGAGGAGCGGAGGAGTGAAGAGAGAGACAGCGGAAGATTGGCGGAGGAGGTGGAGGAGCCCTGGGACTGAGATACGGCATGGACGCAGGATGAGTCCGAGGACGAGAGAGGGGAGCGAGAAGGAGGGAAGGGATGAAGTGAGGCGACATGAGATCGATAACTCTTTGGAGAGGTGGGAGACGTACTGGCATGGACGGAGACTCTCGCGGAGAGGCACCCAGTGAGGTTGACGGACGCACGAGTGGACTGAGGGGTCCGATGAGAGAGAATGAGAGAGAACTGTAAAAACGTAGGAGTTAGGAAGTCTAACTTCGGTCACGGGGAGGATGAGAGGAAGGCGAGTACAGAGGGTGGATGTGAAGAGAGGGAGAATGGGTAAGGACGGCAGAGGACCGGAGAGGGGAGGAGAAGGAAGGAGAAGAGAAGAGATAATGGAGACGGAATGAGAAGAGTAAGGGAGAGAGAGAGAGAGAGCTAAGGGCGGAGAGAGGAGAGGAAGTCGAGAAGGACGGTGTAATTAGTGAAGGCGAGAGGGATTCCCACGAGAGAGGGGAGAGAATGGGAAAGCAGAGAAGGAGGGAGACAGAGGGGAGGATGAGGGGACGAGGACGGAGATGAGAGGGGCTGGTTGGGGGGGTTGAAGCAGAAGTTGGGGCCCGGCGCGTGGTCGGATACGAGCGAGGAGAGCGCAGGTTGATGCGGCGCGAGATCCGAGTCGGAGGTGAGAGGTTAGTGATTTACGGGAGGACCTGCCCAGTGGGAAAAGATTAGGAGGAACACTGAAGATACCGGAGCTGTTGGAGAGGGCCTGACAGCTGGAGGAGAGCGGGGGGGAGAAAGAAAGCATGAGCGCGGCCCTATGGTGGGATAAGGGGAGGGTGAGAGAGTAGGGGGGCAGAAGATGGAGAGCAGGACGCGAGAGAGAGTTCGAAGAGAAGAAGGGATGATAGAAGGAAAGGGCTAAGAGAAGAACAAAGAAGAAGAGATGCGGGGCGGGATGTTTGAGGTGGGGCACGGGAGGAGGGGTGAGAAAAGAGAAGGAGAAGAGAGAGCAGAGACGAAGGAGGGACGTAGGCGGTCTGAAGCGGTAGGTCTGAGGCTAGGAGAGGTGAGGGGCCCATCAGGTTAATTGTAGGGGGAGAGTGAGTGTTGTTGAGGTACGGTGAGAGATGGGAGGGAAGTTGTAGGAGAGAGACCAGAGAGAGAAGATAGGGGAGGGTTAGGGTGGAGGTTGGGAGTGAGGACGAGCGAGGAGATGACCGTGGGGGGGGCGTAGGGAAAGGAAGCGTTCGGAGAGAGTGGGTGGCGGAGACGGGACGCTCGGAGAGGGTCGATGGACGAAGGGCTGGAGAGAGGTTGAGGGACGTGGGAGGTGTGAGGAAGGGGGGAGTGGAGAAGGGACGCGTCGTGAGTCGGATTGGGGAGGAGCGGAGTAGCAGGGGAGAAGCGAGGAGGGGTGTGGCGCCGGTGGAGGTATGGAATGGGAGCCGAGGGGGAGCAGGGCAGAAGGTGAGAGGTCGGCAGATAAGGGGGTGAGAGTTGGCGAGGCGTAGCGAGGGAGCTGGAGAGAGGAGGAGGGTGGAGGTCGGCCGGTGCAGTGTGTTGCCTGTTGGGACCGAAGTCTATGTCGGTGGTTCAGGAAGGCTATGATGAAGAGCGATGTCGGAGTTGGAGGCGGATACGGTGGAGAGCGAGCTGGGAGGGGAGCCAGCTGGGGGAGAAGTGTGGTCGCGGGAGGATGAGAATCAATTAGGCTAGACGGTACGTCGAGAGCGTGAGACCGTTGGGGGGCGAGGGTCGGCTCAGATACTGGTAAGTGAGTAATGGTGGAGCGAAGCAGAAGAGAGAGAGTGAGGAGCGAGATACGAGAGGGGGAGGCGCGGAAGCGGAGGAGGGTGGGAGACAGGTGAAGGGAAGGAGTTTGAGAGACGAGGGAAGCGAACCACGAGAGAGGAGAGATTGGAAGAACAGAAACGAGAGTGAGAGGAAGGATGGCTTTATGGGATGGAGGGGAGGGAGGAGGAGAGAGATGGTACGGTGTTGAGCGTGTGTGGGGCTCGGTGCGCGGGGGTTGGGGCCGGAATGAGAGGAGTTGAGGGGTTTGGAGTAGGGAGAAAGAGAGATGAATGTGCGGGGGCGCTACGGGTCTGAGCGCGAGGAGGGGAGAGGGGGAGTAGGAGTGGGGGGGAGAGTGTACGGTGAGAAGGAGCGGTTATCGAGGAGTCGGGGATGGCGGTGATTGGAGGAGGTGCAGTACTTTTAACCAGGTCGAAGAGAGAGAGAAGAGAGGAGACAGGCGGGAGAGAAGAGAGAAGAGAGAGGTGGGGAGGGTGGGGACGCTATTGGCGTGTAGGGATTACTACTGCGCCCGGGGTAGCGCAAGGGTTGATCTGAGATGAGTAGAGCTGTGAAGAGGGATGTCTTCGTCACGCCTTTTAGGACAGGAGAGGTGGTCCTGATGGGGATCGGTGGAACGCAGTACCGTAGGGTCGGAGGGACGCTTTCCGAGAGATGAGGTTCCAGAGGCGTAAGAAATTAGGAGTCGAGACGGCGCGAGGGTTCTTGCTGAATATGTGGGGGTGCAGGGAGTTGGAGGATCGGTTGACAGCGATGTCGTCGTTAAAGTGATCCAAAGAGAGAGGAAGAGAAGGCCCAGAGGAGAGGGCGTGCGAAAAGTGGGGAGGAATCATGGGGACATGGCCAAGGAGGACGGTGACCAAGACTGGCCGGGAGAGATGACGTGGTTAGTTGGGAGGGCGCGGGCGTGGAGGATGAGAAAGCTCGGAGAAGAGGAGCGTTGAGGGCGGGAGAGGGTGTAGCTCGTGGTAGGTGGAGACAGGGGGGGTGGTCGGACCGGGCACTTCTGGGGGACCTTTCGCGAGAGAAATGACATGAGAAAGAGAGAACGACTGAGGGCCCGCTTCCGGATGAGAGAAGAGAAGGGGCTGAGATGACATGAGGGACGATTTGGACGGTTGCCCGGGGGAAGCGGATGTGAGAGAAACGGGTTACACGGTCGAGGCGGAAAGGGGATCATAGAAACTGGACAAAGACGGAAGAGGAGAGAGTCGAGGAGATGCACGAGGGACAGGAGAGGAGAGGTATCATGAGAAGAGAGTGCGGAACAGAGTATGAGAGGAGGCGATAGGAAAGGAGAAGGGCACTTTAAAATACGAGAAGAGAGGATAGTTGGAAAGGAGGGCGATTTGATAAGATGGAGCGTCGAAGAATGAGACAAAGAGAGAAGAGAAGAGAGAGCGGACGACGAGGCGGGAGAGTGAGAGAGGGGTGACTGGACGGATGGGGAGAGGGCGTGGCAGTTGCGGAGGCAGGCAACGGGGCGGAGAGAGGAGAGGAGAAGAGAGGTCGATGAGAGAGAGGAGAGAGGGGGGAGAGAGAGAGGAGAGAGAGATGAGAGAGAGAGAGAGAGGAGAGAGAGAAGGGGGGGCTGATTGGGCATGTCTGATTCCAGCTCTTTAGAGAGTCCTCAGCCGCAAGGCTTTAGCGTTCAAATGTCTCTCTCTATCTCTCTCTCTCTCTCTCTCTCTCTCTCTCTCTCTCTCTCTCTCTCTCTCTCTCCTATCGCTCTCTCTCTCTCTCTCTCTCTCTCTCTCTCTCTCTCTCTCTCTCTCTCTCTCTCTCCTATCTCTCTCTCTCTCTCTCTCTCTCTCTCTCTCTCTCTCTCTCTCTCTCTCTCTCTCTCTCTCTCTCTCTCACATATTTCAAATGAAACAACCCGTTCCTACCAACCCACCTATTCAATTGTCCTAATATATAAACATGATATAATATATATAAAATATAAACCCTAACCCTAACCCTATATATCTATTTATATACGAAGCAAGTCTTTCACAGTGAAATATATGTCAATGCTGTGGATATCAATGTTTAATAAATTATCATCAATAA
This sequence comes from Muraenolepis orangiensis, assembly GCA_027704905.1. NCBI lineage: Eukaryota > Metazoa > Chordata > Actinopteri > Gadiformes > Muraenolepididae > Muraenolepis > Muraenolepis orangiensis. Next base: position 25,173,704 of record CM051019.1, read on the forward strand.
ATGATCAAATCTGTCTGATATGATTAGAGGGAACTCTGGAACTGTTGGTTATTACAGAGCAGCACCGCCCCCTAGCGGTGAGCCATGGGACCGCACGGCCGTTTGGGCGGATGGGTTTGAGTTGTGTCTTTAAGCTAATCGAGCTCAGCGATGAACCAGCACATAATGGGTTTTATTCTGTTTATACATAACTAGCTACAGTAAAACCTTTAATGGAACAAACTAATCCCTTACTGCAAGAGTTACGTAGAACTACCTTTAAACGTGTTTATGAGCTCATTCCAGTGTGGGTTCTGAGGTGCGTATTGTATGGGGGGTTAGGGTTAGGGGGGGGGGGGGGGGGGGGCAGAACGGTTTTGCTTATTTCTCAAAGAAACTCTGGCAACATGACAGCATGGTAATGTCTTCAGTGTATAATGAGCATTTGACCATTGTGCAAATTCTCTCACACACGTGTGTGTGAGAGAGAGAGAGAGAGAGAGAGAGAGAGAGAGAGAGAGAGAGAGAGAGAGAGCGAGAGAGAGAGAGAGAGAGAGAGAGAGAGACGAGACAGACAGAAGAGAGAGAGAGACAGACAGACAGACAGGAGCGAGAGAGAGAGAGAGAGGAGAGAGAGAGAGAGAGAGAGGAGAGAGAGAGAGAGAGAGAGAGAGAGAGAGAGAGAGGAGAGAGAGAGAGAGAGAGAGTGATTGTTAGAGAGAGAGAGAGAGAGAGAGAGAGTTGTATTTGCATGATAATCTGAAAGGCAGCCATACAGCCCAGATAATCCTTTCCACCTGCTGTAGAGAAACTCCCTCCCTGGTGACAGGGGACCCCCAGCTCTCTCTCTTTGTCACGGTGTCCCCGGCTGGGTGCTGCACCCCCGAGTCACCCCTAACCTGGGGTCCCCTCCCTGCCTCCACCACCCACCACCCACCACCCACCACACCCCTAACCTGGGGTCCCCTCCCTGCCTCCACCACCCACCACCCACCACCCACCACACCCCTAACCTGGGGTCCCCTCCCTGCCTCCACCACCCACCACCCACCACACCCCTAACCTGGGGTCCCCTCCCTGCCTCCACCACCCACCACCCACCACACCCCTAACCTGGGGTCCCCTCCCTGCCTCCACCACCCACCACCCACCACCCACCACACCCCTAACCTGGGGTCCCCTCCCTGCCTCCACCACCCACCACCCACCACACCCCTAACCTGGGGTCCCCTCCCTGCCTCCACCACCCACCACACCCCTAACTGGGGTCCCCTCCCTGCCTCCACACCCACCACCACACCCTAACCTGGGTCCCCTCCCTGCCTCCACCACCCACCACCCACCCACCACACCCCTAACCTGGGGTCCCCTCCCTGCCTCCACCACCCACCACCCACCACACCCCTAACCTGGGGTCCCCTCCCTGCCTCCACCACCCACCACCCACCACCACCACACCCCTAACCTGGGGTCCCCTCCCTGCCTCCACCACCCACCACCCACCACCCACCACACCCCTACCTGGGGTCCCCTCCCTGCCTCCACCACCCACCACCCACCCACCACACACCACCCTTTGACCTGCTGCGACTGGCTCCAGGCAGGGGAACGCTTTAATGCTCATTAAGTTAGGGGAAAACTGAGCCCAAATGTCCCTCTCGGTACACAATAGGCCTGTTGTTAGTTGTGGTGTGTGCCGGTTAGCGGACAGTGCGTTAAGAGTTCAAATCCAGGAAGCTCAAAGCAGTCCTTTAGCGACATCTAGCGGCGACGGTACCGCACTACACGCGTCTGTCAAAAACATCACTCTCCACCTGAAGAACCTCCACTCGGTTATTGAGTGTTTGTTTGTTTGTTTGTTTGTCGATTGAAATGTTGGTTAATTTCGAGATAATTGTTTATACCAGTAATATATAATGAGGTAGGGAGTCGTGGTCTTGCATATGAGCCACGGAGTTTTGCAATCATTATGCTTATAATAATACAACAATACGGATCAAAGCATTAAACATGATCTCCTCGGTTCCGACGCTTCGAGGAACCGAACAGGAGAACCACCGAGGGAGCGTGGCCGGTGGGCCGCCACTACTGTCGTAAAGCATTCCCGTCGACTGTTGCAATGGTGTGTTTGCAGCGACAGCACTTTCCGGCAGCAGGGAAATCGAGGAGAAAGCCCCGACTGAACGTCGCCAGGGAAGCCGCAGACCTGCTCACTAACCGGGGATTCACCGGCGGTTCGGCGGAGAGACTTGTACCCGGGGCGCGGAGGGTGTTTACGGCGTGAATGAAATCACATTGGTCGTTTTTCCGAGCGTGAATCGCCCCCTTAATGCGGGGAATGGCGGCGGTGCCGACCGGGCCTAGCAGTTCACCGGCCGCATCCCCGGCCCCGAGTACTCCTCTACCCGGGGACAGGGGCCTGGGGCCCGGGGACAGGGGCCTGGGGCCCGGGGCGGGGGGTCTGTCCGCCGGGGAGGAGAAGAGGAAGCAGGGGTCGGGGGTCACCCGGTCGGTCCTGAAGCAGCAGGACGCCATGCTAGCTCACCCCGCTAGCAGCCCGGCGGCCCGTCGGCTCCAGGACCCGGGGCAGATGAACGGCTCGGTGCCCCCCCCCGCCGACCACCATGGACTCATGGAGACCCGACCCGACGACCCGAGGCCCTCCGTAGACCACCGTGACGGCTGCTGCGACGACCAAGGTCCCCCGAACACCACCGCGGTCTGCCACCGAGAAGGCCCCCATGGCGGGCCCCATGGCGGGCCCTTCTCCCCCCCCGGCGGCCCTCCTCTCTGGAGCACCGCTAGTATGAATGGGACGCCCACCGTCACCCGAGGCGACGCCTTCCCGATGCACCACCCCACATCGATAGGTCTCTCCGATCATCCACGGAAAGAAGGAGACCACGACCCCTCCTGGGGCCCGCCGGGCCGGGAAGGGGACGCCCTGGACGGGACGGCCCCCCCCGTGGCGGAGCTGGCCCGGCTCCACCTGGGAGGAGGAGGAGGAGACGACCACCACGGGGTCCATTACGTCCGCTACGAGTCTGAGTCCCAGATGCCGTGGATCATGAGGCTGATCACCAAGGACCTGTCGGAGCCCTACTCCATTTATACCTACAGGTACTTCATCCACAACTGGCCGCAGCTCTGCTTCCTGGTGAGTATGAGGACCTCAGTCCTCAGGTGGGAGGTTGATGGGGTTAATAGAGACGGAATGTTAGGTTGTCTTAATAAATATGGATCTGCCAGCTGCATATCTGCTCCATGGCATTTGGGAAAAGGTTGTGTGCGCTATAGTTAGCACACACACACACACACACACACACACACACACACACACACACACACACACACACACACACACACACACACACACACACACACACACACGTAAATAAGCTATAAATAAGCTGTGTACATATTCGAGTCACCTGTCATCCTGGAGCGAGGAGCCTGGTTATCATAGCCAGGCTCGGCCACACGGGTCCAACTTATTTAGCTGGTCCTCATGTATGAGTCCCCCTGAGGGACGGACCTTAGGACCACCAGGGAGTGGATAAAGCCTGGTCTCTCCTCTGGTTGTCCAGATGCTCTAAATCATTTGGACCATTAAAAGACGGACACTTTTTGTAACTGTACGCGGTGTCCTCGACTGGCCCTGAGGTTCGCTGTGGGCTGGAGCCTCCTCCAGTGGTCTTTAACATCACATTAGATTAGATTAGATTGTATCGTCATTGCACAGTACAGTTCAGTGAAAATAAGTTGTCATCTAACCAGAGTGCAAATGTTGCAGTAAAGCATGGTAATATATAATGAACAGAGGTTAATTAGGATGTAATAATGTCTACTGGGTATAAAGACAGGTATAAAATAACTTGTAGAGTAGGTATGCCTCACATGTGACATATGAGGAAGTGCTACAGGGTATAGGTCATAGGAGGTCAACTAGGAATAGACTATTCTTAAAACCAGTTTGTCCCCTCTTCACTGTGTGTGTGTGTGTGTGTGTGTGTGTGTGTGTGTGTGTGTGTGTGTGTGTGTGTGTGTGTGTGGTGTGTGTGTGTGTGTGTGTGTGTGTGTGTGTGTGTGTGTGTGTGTGTGTGTGTGTGTGTGGTGTGTGTGTGTGTGTGTGTGTGTGTGTCAGGCCCTGGTGGAGCAGGAGTGTGTTGGCGCCATCGTCTGTAAACTGGACATGCACAAGAAGATGTTCCGCCGTGGCTACATCGCCATGCTGGCCGTGGACTCCAAACACAGGAGGAAAAGCATCGGTAAGGCCACGCCCCCAGCCCTGTCTCACTAGAGCTCTAGAGCAGTGGTCTGCACAATCCGATGCTTGCCCTCACCTTACCCCCAACCCCTCAGGGTCTGGGTCGCTCCACAGGGGGTCCAGGGCATCCACATCAGAGACAGAGGGCCTCAGAATAAGGTTTATCCTGCCACACTGGATTTTAAGTGCGACGGAATGCTAACTCCCCATTCCCTCCTGCAGTAGGAAGTTAAGGAAGACACAATATTATAAAAATACTATACACAATACAAATGACAAATAAAAGTAAAACAATAGAAAGAACAATAAAGTGACTGATGGATGAGTTGAATTGTGCATTAAGTATATACAAGCATTTAAAGTGCCAGTAGTGTAGCAGCATCATGAGTACAGAGCAGTAACTGAGATGAGACCAGAGAGTCCAGCTCAGTATGACAGTGTAATGTTAATGACATGTTATGATAGTGTAATGTTAATGACATGTTATGATAGTGTAATGTTAATGACATGTTATGATAGTGTCATGTTAATGACATGTTATGATAGTGTAATGTTAATGACATGTTATGATAGTGTAATGTTAATGACATGTTATGATGGTGTAATGTTAATGACATGTTATGATAGTGTAATGTTAATGACATGTTATGATAGTGTAATGTTAATGACATGTTATGATAGTGTAATGTTAATGACATGTTATGATAGTGTAATGTTAATGACATGTTATGATAGTGGCAGCACTCCTAGCAGTTCAGTAGGTCACTGCCTGTGGATAAACACTATCCTTAAACCTGCTAGTCCTCGCTGTACGGATGCTGAGGAACCGGGGACCAGACGGTAAGAGGAGAAGAGATGGAGCCCAGGGTGGTGGTGGTCCTTAGTGATGGAGATGGGGGAGGAGAGATGGAGCCCAGGGTGGTGGTGGTCCTTAGTGATGGAGATGGGGGAGAAGAGATGGAGCCCAGGGTGGTTGAGGTCCTTAGTGATGGAGATGGGGGAGAAGAGATGGAGCCCAGGGTGGTTGAGGTCCTTAGTGATGGAGATGGGGGAGAAGAGATGGAGACCAGGGTGGTTGAGGTCCTTAGTGATGGAGATGGGGGAGAAGAGATGGAGCCCAGGGTGGTTGTGGTCCTTAGTGATGGAGATGGGGGAGAAGAGATGGAGCCCAGGGTGGTGGTGGTCCTTAGTGATGGAGATGGGGAGAAGAGATGGAGCCCAGGGTGGTGGTGGTCCTTAGTGATGGAGATGGGGGAGAAGAGATGGAGCCCAGGGTGGTTGTGGTCCTTAGTGATGGAGATGGGGGAGAAGAGATGGAGCCCAGGGTGGTTGTGGTCCTTAGTGATGGAGATGGAGGAGAAGAGATGGAGCCCAGGGTGGTTGTGGTCCTTAGTGATGGAGATGGGGGAGGAGAGATGGAGCCCAGGGTGGTTGAGGTCCTTAGTGATGGAGATGGGGGAGAAGAGATGGAGCCCAGGGTGGTTGAGGTCCTTAGTGATGGAGATGGGGGAGAAGAGATGGAGCCCAGGGTGGTTGGGGTCCTTAGTGATGGAGATGGGGGAGAAGAGATGGAGCCCAGGGTGGTTGAGGTCCTTAGTGATGGAGATGGGGGAGAAGAGATGGAGCCCAGGGTGGTTGGGTCCTTAGTGATGGAGATGTGGGAGAAGAGATGGAGCCCAGGGTGGTTGAGGTCCTTAGTGATGGAGATGGGGGAGAAGAGATGGAGCCCAGGGTGGTGGTGGTCCTTAGGGATGGAGATGGGGGAGAAGAGATGGAGCCCAGGGTGGTGGTGGTCCTTAGTGATGGAGATGGGGGAGGAGAGCTGGAGCCCAGGGTGGTTGAGGTCCTTAGTGATGGAGATGGGGGAGAAGAGATGGAGCCCAGGGTGGTGGAGGTCCTTAGTGATGGAGATGGGGGATAAGAGATGGAGCCCAGGGTGGTGGTGGTCCTTAGTGATGGAGATGGAGGAGAAGAGATGGAGCCCAGGGTGGTTGAGGTCCTTAGTGATGGAGATGGAGGAGAAGAGATGGAGCCCAGGGTGGTTGAGGTCCTCTCCAGTGTCAGTCATCGTACAATGGAAGAGTTTAAGCCTGTTACATTGATTAAAATTGGGTCAACATTGGCTTATAACTCGGCATCAAAGCTGGATATATTAGGGAGTTAATAAGGCATTATAAAGATATTATTAGGCATAAAATATATAGGGGGTCCCTGTACTGTTTGTCACTCCCTGGGCTGGACCCCGGCTCGAGAGTCTCCTCTGGAAGTCTCAGGGCTGCTTCAGCACACACACAATGGTGTTTTCCAATTGTGTGTGTGCTCCGTTCAAACGGTAGGATTGTAGTTGTGTCGCGCTGCAAATATGAGATTAGATTAGTGCTCCCGATGCTTTGGCCTTAAGAGTCTTCTCCGGAAGACTCTTAAGACTGAGCATAAGGGTCTTTTTCTTTTATTTTTCAATGTCTCTCTGTAAATGTGGTGTTTTTCCTCCTTGTATATACACCTCTGTATCTCTGAGCTTCACCTGGTCTAACCAACCTCGACAACACGCTTCACGAGGCGGTCCTGATCCTGATCCAGATCCAGATCCAGATCCAGAAAGAACATCATGACCCCCCCCCCCCCATGTATCAAGCTGTGCTCAGGCTGACGGGGTCTGTTGTTCTTCTTCTTCTTGTCCAGGTACTAACCTGGTGAAGAAGGCCATCTACGCCATGGTGGAGGGGGACTGTGATGAGGTGAATAAAAGAAAATTATTATTACTATTATGATCATTTTTAGGACTAATGGCCCTAAGGAATAAACAGAAGATGTTGTTGTGGAGAGGGCTCGTCCTCCTTAAGCTTCTTCTGTTTGCCAGGAACTTTAGCGGTTAGCTGTCAGTCGGCCTCAGATTCACTGGCTTTGTGCCACGCTGGACATAATAATAATAATAACAATAATAATAATAGTTCATTCAATTTTATATAGTGCTTTTCTGGACACCCAAGGTGCCTACATTACACACACAGTTAAATAATTGTATAGTTACGTAGATTAAAAAAAAGACGGATAAGAAAAAAGTATAATATAAATTTAGAGTCATGGGATAAAGGGAGGATGTTTAGCAGGGGAAGGCAGTTTGGAGAGGAGAGTTAAAGCCTGTTTGAAGGATGGTAGGGTGGTTGTTTGAAGGAGGGTAGGGTGGTTGTTTGAAGGAGGGTAGGGTGGTTGTTTGAAGGAGGGTAGGGTGGTTTTTAGGTGTAGGTGTGTTGAAGGATGGTAGGGTAGTTGTTTGAAGGAGGGTAGGGTGGTTGTTTGAAGGAGTGTAGGGTGGTTGTTTGAAGGATGGTAGGGTGGTTGTTTGAAGGAGGGTAGGGTGGTTGTTTGAAGGATGGTAGGGTGGTTGTTTGAAGGATGGTAGGGTAGTTGTTTGAAGGATGGTAGGGTAGTTGTTTGGAGGATGGTAGGGTGGTTGTTTGAAGGAGTGTAGGGTGGTTGTTTGAAGGATGGTAGGGTGGTTGTTTGAAGGATGGTAGGGTGGTTGTTTGAAGGATGGTAGGGTGGTTGTTTAAAGGAGGGTAGGGTGGTTGCCTGACGGATGTGGATGGGAAGGGCGTACACATACACTGTCAAATAACGTAACCCCTGGTTACTCACTTCAACCGCGGGTCGCCAGAAATGCCAATAATTCAATATAATATATCAATAAAGGAAGCAGGTAGGACTTCTTGGGATGCATCTCCCAGGAGTCTGGAACTCCCTGTAGCCGCTAGACAGAGCCGACCATACATTCGTCTTTTTGGTTGTTTTTCTGACTCTTCCTTTGGTCCTTCCTGTCCCGTCCCCCCCCCCCCCCCCCCCCCCCGGCCAGGTCGTCTTGGAAACGGAGATCACCAACAAGTCGGCTCTGAAGCTGTATGAGAACCTGGGCTTCGTGAGGGACAAACGGCTCTTCAGGTATTACCTGAACGGCGTGGACGCCCTCAGACTGAAACTGTGGCTCCGCTAGACGGACCCGCCCAGGGAGGGAGGGAGGGAGGGGGGGGGGCTGCTCTGCTCTTGCACGGCGTCTCTCCAACCTGCCCCGCCCGCCTGTTCACTTTTAGACACACCTACATGCAACACACACACACACACACACACACACTCCCCCTCTTGGATCGCCTCCGACTTCTGCTGAGAACTCGAATTTGTGTTGAGGCCGGAATGGATTGAGATCCCACCAATACAACCGAGAACACACACACACACACACACACACACACACACCCAACCGCGGGAAAGTTTTTAAACCTGGAGAAAGAAGAAAAGAAAGGAAGGGGTTGAGTAAAAGTCATCTGGTGACCCCACCAGGACGGGAGGGGTCACCAGATGACCTGGAAGAGGAAGTGGGGGGGGGGGGGGGGGGTCAGCCAAGCTGTGCAATGCCAGAGTCGAACAAACGCGGAAGAACGGAAAGAAAAACAAAAACTCCATCCGAGTCACAGGAGGTGGAGGTGGGGGTGGAGGGTAAAATGGAGGACTCGGAATAAAAGATTTGGAGTTTATTGTTTGGTTTTTTTATTTTCATTTTTTAATCTGGTCAGTTTAATGGGTGACTGAAAAGCGACTGTGTGATCGGTGGTGTGATGGCCCCGCCGGGGGGAGTGTCTTATGTACATGCGTGCCTGTAACTTTCTGTGCTTTTCCCGGCCCCTCCCCGTCCCTCGTACGGCTTCTTTGATTGGTTAAGGGAGTGAGGGGGCGTGGTCAGTCATGTGATCCCCGCCCGAGGGACTCGCGCCTGTAACGAAATGCATGCATCTATTTGAAGGTGGTGGAGGGGATGACTTATGATGGGTATGTACCTAGGTTTTTGTGTGTGTGTGTGTGTGTGTGTGTGTGTGTGTGTGTGTGTGTGTGTGTGTGTGTGTGTGTGTGTGTGTGTGTGTGTGTGTGTGTGTGTGTGTGTGTGTGTGTGTGTGTGTGTGTGTGTGTGTGTGTGTGTGTGTGTGTGTGTGTGTGTGTGTGTGTGTGTGTGTGTGTGTGTGTGTGTGTGTGTGTGTGTGTGTGTGTGTGTGCTCTCCTCACAGTAAACCTCTCTGTCCTGTAGGACGGCGCTTCGCTTATTGGATTGTCATTTTCTGCCCGATTTTTATTTAATTGTATTATTTGATTTTTGTTTTGCAGATCAAAGCTTAAAATGCATTGCCAGCTCCTGCATTATTGCGAGAATCCTTAGCAAAGGAAAACCTAAAAATGCTGTTAGCCCTGTTAAAGGGCCACTAACAGGCCACCCTGTTAAAGGGCCACTAACAGGCCACTCTGTTAAAGGGCCACTAACAGGCCACCCTGTTAAAGGGCCACTAACAGGCCACCCTGTTAAAGGGCCACTAACAGGCCACCCTGTTAAAGGGCCACTAACAGGCCACTCTGTTAAAGGGCCACTAACAGGCCTCCCTGTTAAAGGGCCACTCCCAGAAACGACGGCATCAGAGGAGCCCGGGCCAGAGTGGGTCCATGGACTCACCCAGCCTGGACCCGGTTCTCTCAGTACCGCCGGGCTTGTTTGAGAAGGCCGTGCACTGCTAGTGTTCATCTAGCTTATATTGAATAGTTGTTTGTCCTGTCGTTTGTATTCTTTATTCCCACCTCTTTATTTAAGGACAGCACTGTGCAGGTTTATATCCTCTTCTGTGGTCGTGACCTAGATTCCCTGGGATGGCAACTCAAATAGTCTTTGTTAACATTTAATAACTAAAGATCTGCGAGCCACAGATACACCAGCTCACAACCTGCGTCGCGTACGGGAGAGAAATGTTACTTGCATTACCGACGTGTAGCTACAATGCAACTACACACATGGAAAAAAGAGTCCGGTGCACTTCTCTTGATTATGGCGGTGATCGTGTGGATGTGTCATGTACATCGGCTGCACTAAAATGCACTAGCGGATGTGTGTGTGTGTGTGTGTGTGTGTGCCCTTAACGTGAGTGTAGATCGGTGCTCTAGTGTCCAGTTGTGGGACAATCGAGGGTTTATTTTGTGGACTTTGGACCACAGCATTTAGCACGTAGGTGATTTAAAGTGTGTGAGAATGACCTGCTTAACTGATCTCACTGCTCGCTCTACAGAGCTCAGAAGGCCGGGCTCTAACGGGTGCTCTACGTCCAGACTGCTTTATGCATTTCATAGAACATGAAAACGTTCACCACCGATAGACGCTGGATGCATTTGTTGCTCGCTCTCATCGTCCAGACGGTGAAACAGACGGTGAAACAGACGCCTTTGACTGCAAAACACAGAATATTTTCGTTGTCCCGCTTTGCCGATTGTGCACCAGAGTCTGGACACTGATTTGTAATCTTTTACAGCTTCTAGTGACGTCGCTCTCAGTTCAGATCTATTGGTTTTCATAGGGACATTGTCATCTGTCATATTTAGCTAATTCTGTCAATTAAATCTTCATGTACTCCACTGTAGACTCTCCAGAAAGAGTGAAGACTCAAAGTGAGAGTGGTACATTCACACATAGCGTGACATTGAAAATATCTGATTTGCGGTCAAACGTCTTAAAAGATGTTCTGTTTCACAGCCTGGACTGCTTTGGATTGCAGATGCAAAAGCAGTCTTATGGGAGAGAGGTGAAGGTTGTTTAGAGACCTCTTCCAGATGTTGGATGACAGGACGTAGAGCACTAAACAGTCGGCACTTTGTTATAGTCTGAGTAACCCCACTGCCATCCGTCTAGGGGTCATCAAAAAGATGGTGAAGATCTTAGTTCCTCAGCCGGTCCCAGAAGTCTGAAGGCAGCCTCTACCACAGTGAACCCCTGTTCCCCTGACTCCTCCATCTCCGCCTCTCTTAGAGGCCTTGGTAGATGAAGACCGTCCGAGTCTGCCCTTAGTTTGACCTTCACATCTCTACAGGAACCTCAGGAGGGACCATCTCACCCACCCTCACCTGGTACCAGACTACTGCTACCTGGTACCAGACTACTGCTACCTGGTACCAGACTACTGCTACCTGGTACCAGACTACTGCTACCTGGTACCAGACTACTGCTACCAGGTACCAGACTACTGCTACCTGGTACCAGACTACTGCTACCTGGTACCAGACTACTGCTACCTGGTACCAGACTACTGCTACCTGGTACCAGACTACTGCTACCTGGTACCAGACTACTGCTACCAGGTACCAGACTACTGCTACCTGGTACCAGACTACTGCTACCAGGTACCAGACTACTGCTACCTGGTACCAGACTACTGCTACCTGGTACCAGACTACTGCTACCTGGTACCAGACTACTGCTACCTGGTACCAGACTACTGCTACCTGGTACCAGACTACTGCTACCTGGTACCAGACCACTGCTACCTGGTACCAGACTACTGCTACCTGGTACCAGACTCCGGCCTGCTTACGCCAGGTTCCCTCAGGCCTGCGTAGGGTAGATGGATGTTGCTTTTTGGTCCATGCTTCTGCTGGAACTGGGCTTATTGTTGCAAGTTCCTGGGAGTTCTTTGGTCAACAACCTTTGTTCACCACTTGTGTGACAGTGGCTTCCCCCATTCTACCACACCAGGTGTTGAAGGACCATCACTTGTATATATGGACACAAGCAGTGTTGAAGACGATGGCAGCAACACCTGCCTGGCGCCCGTCTTAGTGCCTTCTCCTGGTGTGTGTGTGTGTGTGTGTGTGTGTGTGTGTGTGTGTGTGTGTGTGTGTGTGTGTGTGTGTGTGTGTGTGTGTGTGTGTGTGTGTGTGTGTGTGTGTGTGTGTGTGTGTGTGTGTGTGTGTGTGTGTGTGTGTGTGTGTGTGTGTGTGTGTGTGTGTGTGTGTGTGTGTGTGTGTGTGTGAGAAATCAGACCTGTTTTAACGCAATCTTTTTGTCTTAGTCTAAACTAACCACAGTAAAAAGTACAAAAACAATTATATAGTTCCTTATTAGTCAGACATCCAAATTTCAAGTTGAGTCAGAATTTAAACTTTATAATTATATATATATAGTTTTCTTTAGGTTTGTAGTTTTGGACGTCCCGATGCACTTTGATCCTGCCTACAATTCCCATCAAGCACTGTGTCCAGAACGATAACAAAGGTTGGACATTTAAAGATGTTTGACACGCAGTGAAATGGTTTCATTACCTCAAATTTAAAAGATGCAAACCGATGGCAGCCGTGTGTCAACACGCATTAGAACCGACACACAACGTTCTCCCAGAAAGGAACCGGGGGGAGATGAGAGTGAAGGGCCGTTTACACGGTGAACACCCATCTGTGTGTCTGTGTGGAGACTAAGAAACGTTTGGTTTTGGTTTTTAAATGAACATGTGATTGTTTTTATTATTTGTACCTTTTGTTTGTATTGAGCAAACGTTTTTGTGAATTGTTCCAGAGGTTTGGTTTGAAATGAGGGTTTTTATTTAGTTCATTTCCTGCAGTATTGAGGTTTGACTCCAAAGAGACGGGGGCTCAGCTCAGTGGTCATTTCAATGGTTTTGGTTTCATTGTCCTGCGTGTTGTTGATATTCATCTGGATTGGTCCTCCTGGCCTCATGGCTTCTCTCATGCTCTCTCTGCTCTGTCCCTCCTGTCCTCTTCCCTCTCATGCTCTCTCTGCTCTGTCCCTCCTGTCCTCTTCCCTCTCATGCTCTCTCTGCTCTGTCCCTCCTGTCCTCTTCCCTCTCATGCTCTCTCTGCTCTGTCCCTCCTGTCCTCTTCCCTCTCATGCTCTCTCTGCTCTGTCCCTCCTGTCCTCTTCCTCTCATGCTCTCTCTGCTCTGTCCCTCCTGTCCTCTTCCCTCTCATGCTCTCTCTGCTCTCCCCTCCTGTGCTCATCCACTGCTTCTGAATGAAGGACTTTGATATCAAGTATTAACCGCTTCCTTATTCCATACATTCAAATGAATTTAAAGGGCCCCTATTTTACCAACAGGTATGATGTTGATTAGCCATCATGAGCGATACAAATAAATATATAATATATATACAGTATATTCTATATATAATATATATATAGTGTGTGTGTATATATATATATATTTCTATATATGTAACGTCATCTGTGGGAGTGTCCACCTAGGTGTTAAAGTAGGGGCCCTTTAATGCAGAAGTGAGTCTCCCGTTTGTTTCAATACATCAGACACTCACTTTAATTTTGGTTGCAAAAACCGATGTGGCTCCCTGGTCAGGGAGGTGACCTCATGGCTCTCCGTCTATCCAACACAAGCTCCCTAAAGCTCTATACAAGCTCCCTGAAGCTCTATACAAGCTCCCTGAAGCTCTATACAAGCTCCCTGAAGCTCTATACAAGCTCCCTGAAGCTCTATACAAGCTCCCTGAAGCTCTATACAAGCTCCCTGAAGGGACTTTAAAGCCCCGTCTGTTCATCACCTCCATGGTTAGTTTATGGGCCTTTATGTCTCTGTTCCGTTGGGTTTCTCTCACCTCGTCTGCTATCATCACTACGCTGCTGACCACTACCGGGGGCCCCGTGGAGGACCGGGGGGGGGCCCCGTGGAGGACCCCGGGGGGGGGGGCCCGTGGAGGACCCGGGGGGGCCGGGGGGGGCCCCGTGGAGGACCCGGGGGGGGCCCCGTGGAGGACCCGGGGGGGGCCCCGTGGAGGACCGGGGGGGGGCCCCGTGGAGGACCGGGGGGGGGGCCCCGTGGAGGACCCGGGGGGTTGTAGGGTCCGCCCTGAGGTCTCTCCATCCTCTCAGACGGACAGGAATACCTTATGTCTGCACTCTCATCAAAGAGAAGCTCTCTGATGAGAGTTTTATCTCATCGTCGGTCTGGCCGATGGGAACGGGACACTATGATGACAGAGCCACAGCCGTGTGTGTGTGTGTGTGTGTGGTGTGTGTGTCAGTCAGGGGGGGGGGTCAAGTAAAAGTTTGTATTATAATTTGTGTGCATGTTTTTATTTTCTGTGTTTGGTTCTCGTCCCGCTGCCGTCTATTCTGATCTGAAGGTTTTCCAACTACAGGTTTATTTAATGTGGAATAGAACACAGAAATAAATTATTTCATTTTGTTTTTTCTATTGTAAGCCGATGGTTTTTCTTGTTTTCCTGAAGCTTCTTTCTGCACACGTCATGACTGTGTGTGCACCACAAGGGGGCCCGAGGTGGAACTGATCACAGGAAGGACATTTTCCCAATGTAGAAATAGTCGAGACAAATATTTATTCCAGATTACATTATGAAGGATATTTGCGATATGAATGATGAAAAGATGTCATTTCACAGCGCATTGAGGGAAATGTGATTGCATTTACACAAACCCTCGCTTGATCAACAATCAGATCAGAAACATAATACAAATCCAAGAACCGATCCATCCGTTTGAATAACCCAAGTTCCTGATCCCTGGTGTATCTGGAGCCGTCTTGTTTGTACGTCATGTCCATGTCTCCTGTTCTTAATTACTAAATAACAACAAACGCTGCAAAACAACAACTGTTGATTGAAAAAATTATTATTTGTTGTGTCCACTATGGGGACCAACCCCACGGTGAACTACTGTATTTAGGTTCATATAAGACTTTAAATGTTCTCAAGTTAAGACAAACCTTAAAAAAAATGAAACATTCTTCTTTGCAAAGAAGACACAATCTCACATGACATGCCTGCGTTGATGATTCTGAAGACTTTTTACAGAACGCAAACACTTACGCTTTATTCACACACTTTATATGCTAAGAAATTCATCTTCTATAAGTTGGTTTTTATTTTTTCCTCATTGAATCAAATGGAAATCTGTGGCCCAGAGCGGAGAGCGATAGAGATGGAGAGAGAGAGAGAGGAGAGCGATGGGAGAGGAGAGAGCGATGGAGAGAGAGGAGAGAGCGATGGAGAGAGAGGAGGAGAGAGAGAGATGGAGAGCGATGGAGAGAGGAGAGAGCGATGGAGAGAGAGGAGAGAGAGAGATGGAGAGCGATGGAGAGAGAGAGAGCGAGGAGAGAGGAGAGAGCGATGGAGAGAGAGCGATGGAGAGAGCGATGGGGAGAGAGAGATGGACTAAGTCCACTACTACACAATATGTTAGTGTTTGTTATTAAGATGTGGTGTTATGGATCCGGCTTGCAGCTCTTCTCACATGTAAATTGACACTCGCTGGTTAAAGCGCTTCTTTCTTCACTTCACACGTCTAGATCGGCAGGTTGTGCTCTGAACGTCTCCCATGTTGGATCGCCGTGTCCCTCCTGGTCTCCATGGAGACGCCTTCACAACACCATCTGTAGCTGTTTGAATACTGGGCTGCAGACTGGGCCTTTCTCTCGTCAAATAGATCCGGAGCTTGGATGAGTCGTTCGGAGAATAGCCAGGGGGGGATTGAAGATGCGGTCGTCATAGCGATGGAGATTTCCGTGACGGGGGGAATCGGCCGATGGTCAGGGGGGCAGACGCCTGGCGAGCGTCCTCAGAACTCGTCCTCTGAGCTGTCGGCCAATAGCATGGCTTGATCCGGGCGGCCTGGGCCAGTCTCTCTGGGTTGCTGGGTAGAACGTGGGAGGAGAATTAAACCAAATAACAGACAATAGTTCAATAATCAAACGGTGGTTTGAGTCACGGTGGTCACTCAAGAAAGACATTTGCAACATGAAATGCTGATGTTTGATGTATGACAAACATTTAGATAACCGCCACGCCAACAAATTGTAATTATTTAGACAAATGTCGGTATAGTTCAAATATATTCAACTTCCACCTGAGCGCTGGTTCAGTTCTTACTTGTCAGAAATGAAATGCACTTTTGACTTCTGGTGACGAGTTGTTCTCTTACCTTCCTTTGTTGAAACACTATTGGAAGTGGCGTTGGATAAAAGCGTCTGATAAATGACTGGAATGTAAATGTAATGTATAGTAAAACAATAGTCTACACCTCGATCTAATGTTGGTATTACGTTGTAATGAACAGTCTGAACGTCACCTCATGACTTGCAACAAACCACAAAGTAGGAACCAGCATGCAGTCTCTAACGGAACGCACTCAGAGAACCATGAGCCCAGGGCCTCCCCCCTGAGCCCAGGGCCTCCCCCCTGAGCCCAGGGCCTCCCCCCTGAGCCCAGGGCCTCCCCCCTGAGCCCAGGGCCTCCCCCTGAGCCCAGGGCCTCCCCCTGAGCCCAGGGCCTCCCCCCTGAGCCCAGGGCCTCCCCCCTGAGCCGTGAGCACACGGAGCCTGGTGACATCAACCACCATCGGACTACATTACACTGACAATGAGTAACACATCTGGAAAAGGGCAAAGGTTCTGTGAGCAGGGAGGGAGAGAGGGAGGGGGAGGGAGGGAGGGAGCGACGGAGAGGGAGGGAGAGAGGGATGGAGAGAGGGAGGGATGGAGAGGGAGGGAGGGAGGGATGGAGAGAGAGAGGAAGGTAGGGAGAGAGAGGGAGGGAGCGACAGAGAGAGGGAGGGAGCGACGGAGAGAGGGAGGGATGGAGAGAGAGGGAGGGAGGGAGGGATGGAGGGAGGGATGGAGAGGGAGAGGAAGGGAGGGAGAGAGAGGGAGGAGGGGAGGGAGGGATGGAGAGAGAGAGGGAGGGAGGGATGGAGAGAGAGAAGGGAGGGAGAGAGGGAGGAGGGGAGGGAGGGATGGAGAGATGCAATGGTGCTGATTTCATAAGAACCACCACAAACATTTAGCTGACGAAGTAGAGCTACTCTCCATGAATAAAGGTGAGTACCACTAGAACTGCACCACGATACGGATGTGTATAAATAATATATAGATTTATAGTAACCTGGGGCGTGATATTGACCTCTTGCTGCCTGACCTTCCTCCTCTGGTTCTTGAAGCTGTTCCTCCGTCTGCGGTGGATCACCCTGAGGCCGTACAGGGCTCCTCCCACCAGGAGGGCCCCCGCCATGCCGATACCGACAGGGGCCAGCATCCCCCACACGTAGCCCGCCTGGAGGGGACAGAGGTCACACCAGGCTCCAGGCTTGGTTCAGGAGGTCCCACGAGGCTCCAGGCTGTACACCCCCCCCCCCCCCCCCCCCCCGGAGCTGGCAGCAGCTCTCTACTCTGAGGTACGCTAGATGTTCATCAACTAATCAATCACTGCTTTCCTGCTGAAGCCAAATACAATAACAAGACAAGGGAATACATTTTGACCATAGAGTCATAATAATAACACAAATAAAGTACTATAATACACTGATAGTGATAGTTAATCAATAAGTAGGACAACCTGGAGAAGACCACCTGTATGTAGATGTGATGATTGTATTAATCCTAATTGATGCGAATGCAATTCATATCCAGACAGAAGAGGGCAGTGTTACCTTCTCTTTGATCAACTCCATCCAGCTGCGCACTAGAGGGGAAGGAGGAGAGGAGACAGGAGACAGGAGAGGAGACAGACTGTAAACACATCACAGCTTTAGAAGCACCTTTCCTCCTCTATGAGATGGTGTTTAGTCAAAGAGCAGGGGGTCCTCTAGCTGTGTGTGTGTGTGTGTGTACGCATGCATGCGTGCGTGTGCGTTGTGTGTGTGTGTGTGTGTGTGTGTGTGTGTGTGTGTGTGTGTGTGTGTGTGTGTGTGTATGTGTATGTGTATGTGTGTGTGTGTGTGTGTGTGTGTGTGTGCTCCTACTCAGGCCCTGGTTGCGCTGGACCCAGACGGGGGGTGGGGGGATGAGGCTGTAGGGAGGCCGGGTGGAGGCCAGCGTGTCCGTCTGGTCCTCCTCCGTGTCCTCCTCCTCCTCCTCCTCCTCGGTGTCGTCCTCCTCCTCATCCTCCTCCTCGTCCGGCTCCTCTGTGAGGGACATAAGGGTTTGGTGCTACTTCCTGTTCCTGTTAACAACTACAGTTATGCTGTCTGAGGCCAACGGCTATGAGGAATATCCTCAATCCCTCAATCCCCCAATCCCTCAATCCTCCAATCCCTCAATCCCCCAATCCCTCAATCCCTCAATCCTCCAATCCCTCAATCCCCCAATCCCCCAATCCCTCAATCCTCCAATCCCTCAATCCTCCAATCCCTCAATCATCCAATCCCTCAATCCTCCAATCCCCCAATCCCTCAATCCCTCAATCCTCCAATCCCCCAATCCCTCAATCCCTCAATCCCTCAATCCCCCAATCCCTCAATCCTCCAATCCCCCAATCCCTCAATCCCTCAATCCCCCAATCCCTCAATCCTCCAATCCCTCAATCCTCCAATCCCTCAATCCCTCAATCCAACCCTTCTATTCCTGTAGAGACTCACTCGTAAACAACCCTCTGATAATCCAACAGTAAAACCTTGGATTGTCATCCTCCGGTTCTGACCTGATCTGGACTTTATTTCAGGTCAATTGGACCAAGGTTCCAGAGATATGGCTGAAAATGGGATTATTTGGCAATTTGCCAACATGAAACTACCTGGTAGCAAAATTAGGAAGCTGAGAAGCATCAAACCTTAACATAATATTATATATATATATATATATATATATATATATATATATATATATATCGTCAGGTCCAGACCTTTCATTTGGGTGTGTTTTTAGCTTAATTTGTGGTTAATATGTTGTTGTTTTTCAGCTGTGAAGCGCCCCCTGGTGGCCAATCTTGAAATTGTAAAACACCTGAAATCTAATCAGTTCTGACCCTCGATGATATTATTTACGCATTTTATTACCAAACAAGACATCTCCATCGGTAATAATGTTTGAGTTATCGATCTATAAGGATCTGCGACAGCGGCGGTGGACAAGTTGATTCCAAAATATCGTCGAAACTTATTCGGGGATGTTATAAAAATACTTTTCATTTACTTGTTTATTTGTCAGTGACAATGCAGAAAATATTATTACAGATTTATAAAACATGACACAGTTAAGCTCATTTGCAACCCCTGTCTAGCAAGTCAAACACTTTGTAACTTACGCTATTAAAAGGTGCTATACGAATCCAGAACGCAGCAGCACGCCTGGTATTCAACCTACCAAAACTCTCCCACGTGACCCCTCTCTTCCACGATCTCCACTGGCTTCCGGTAAATGCTCGCATCAAGTTCAAGACTCTGGTACTGACCTTTAGGGCAGTCAATGGAACTGCCCCAGCCTACCTCCAGGCGCCAAACCCTACATCCCAGCCAGAGCGCTCCGCTCAACTTCTGCCAGGCGACTTGTTCGACCTTCACTGAAAACAACCAAGCATCGCTCTTCCAAGACCCAGCTCTTCAGGCTTGCTCCACGTGATGACTCAGACCAGCTCTCGGCTCTCCACAGGTGGAATGAACTCAAGACCCAGCTCTTCACGGCTCTGGCTCCACAGGTGGAATGAACTCAAGACCCAGCTCTTCAGGGCTCTGGCTCCACAGGTGGAATGAACTCCCGTCTCATGTCAGGACGGCAGAGTCCCTCGCCAGCTTCCGCAAGAGACTCAAGACCCACCTGTTCAGAGTCCACCTGGACTCTCCATGAACCCTCCTTCTCCTTTGTGAACCCCTAACTTGCTTAAGTCCTGACATTAATAGCTCTTAGCATGTTGTATATTCTAGCAAGTGTATATCCTTAATGTTGATAACACGCTCTTATCACAGCTACTTAAGCAGGTGACCTAGCAGTACCAAATAGTGTTATTCATCTTGTTAATATGAATACTTGTGAACTGCTCTATTTTTATGTTGGCGTACCTCAGTGTTATGCTATTGTCTGCTTCAACTAATGTACACCTTGTAAGTCGCTTTTAATGCCCTAAATGTAAATGTAAATGTAAATGTAAATGCTATACAAATATACAAAGTGTATCATAATATTATTATCATTGTTATTGTTGTTTGTGTAATTCATCAGTAGCATAATTATTCATATTGTATAATTATTTGTGTGTTAGTATTAATATAATGTAAGCAATGTCTACGAGTGATTATAACTACTAGCGTGGGAAGTGAAATGTAAGTAACTTAGCGATTAGCACCGATCCCACCAAGCCTCACCCTCTGACTCCATCTCCTCCAGCCCAGAGGGAGACTTGGTCACGTGCTGTTGGGTTGCCTTGGTTACGGACGTTCCCGAGGAGAGGACGGACGAGGCCGGGAGGCCGGAGATGGAGGTCTCTTCTGGCTCCTCTGCCTTGTCAGAATCTAAGTGCAAAGTCATAACCCAGGTCATATACCAGACTCGTGTCATAACCCAATTCATATACCAGACCCAGGTCATAACCCAGGTCATATACCAGACCCAGGTCATAACCCAGGTCATATACCAGACCCAGGTTATAACCCAGGTCATATACCAGACCCAGGTCATAACCCAGGTCATATACCAGACCCAGGTTATAACCCAGGTCATATACCAGACCCAGGTCATAACCCAGGTCATATACCAGACCCAGGTCATAACCCAGGTCATATACCAGACCCAGGTCATAACCCAGGTCATATACCAGACCCAGGTCATAACCCAGGTCATATACCAGACCCAGGTCATAACCCAGGTCATATACCAGACCCAGGTCATAACCCAGGTCATATACCAGACCCAGGTCATAACCCAGGTCATATACCAGACCCAGGTCATAACCCAGGTCATAGACCAGACCCAGGTTATAACTTAAGTCTTTTTTTCCGTACCTTTCATGGCTTGACGCTCTGCCGGGCTCGGCTGGGGGGGGGCGGGGCCAGGGGGGGCGGGGCCAGGGGAGGTGCTCAGCTCTGGCAGCTCCGTGCCTGAGGTCTGCCAGGGGGACGTCCATTCTGGCCTCGGCATGGGTGGGGGGTGCGATGGACCACCATCACCGTCTGTCTCCGCTGTGACCAGATGGTCAAACCCCACCTCGGACAGGAATGTCCCGGTGGTTGCCATGGCAGCGAGCGGCGGATGAGAGCTGTCCGGCGCGGCGGTGACCGCCCCCTCCGTCGCCGGCGAGGCCCCCTGCGGAGTGACGTCATCAAACGGGTCGAAGATGAGAGGAAGGGCCTCAGAAGACATGGTCCCCTCTGTGGCCTGGTCCTGGTCCTGGTCCTGGTCCTGGTCCTGGTCCTGGTCCTGGTCCTGAGGCTCCTCGGTGTCCACTGCAATCACACGATACGGACCAACAGAACACAAACAATCACACGATACAGACCAACAGAACACAAACAATCACACGATACAGACCAACAGAACACAAACAATCACACGATACGGACCAACAGAACACAAACAATCACACGATACAGACCAACAGAACACAAACAATCACACGATACAGACCAAC
>CM051019.1:25200121-25202904 GCA_027704905.1 Muraenolepis orangiensis
CGACTGGATGTGACGCTAATGACATGACGTATGTTTGTATTACTTATAATAAATTATAATAATAATAATAATGAACGCATCATTATAATGTATGTTTAATATGTGAATTATTGTTATAAACAAGTATTATATTATTAAAATTACACTATATTATAACAATTATATAATATTTATACAATTATATTATATTATTACAATTATTAGATTTAAACAACTGTGAATAGTCTAATATGTGAATCTGTGTTTAACGTCTTAACGTGCGTCGTGACGTCACGTTCAGCCCCAGCCCCGGTGTCACGTGGTCTTCTTGTCGTCGACACACAACAATACGACAGATCAAACCTTAACACTAACTCCGAGTCTCCTGTCGGCGACAGTACGACACAAGGAGCGATGCCCCTGTTCGAGGGCCTGGGGAGCAGCGGGGAGAAGACGGCGGTGGTCATCGACCTGGGAGCCGCGTGCACCAAGTGAGTAGCTGCTGGGGTTAGCCCTTCGAGCTAACGCTATGCTATGCTAACAGGCTGTCACTATGATATCATCTATTATATAGACTACTAGCTGGTACTGGAGACTACTAGCTGGTACTGGAGACTACTAGCTGGTACTGTAGACTACTAGCTGGTACTGTAGACTACTAGCTGGTACTGCAGACTACTAGCTGGTACTGTAGTCTACTAGCTGGTACTGTAGTCTACTAGCTGGTACTGGAGACTACTAGCTGGTACTGTAGACTACTAGCTGGTACTGTAGACTACTAGCTGGTACTGGAGACTACTAGCTGGTACTGTAGACTACTAGCTGGTACTGTAGACTACTAGCTGGTACTGTAGACTACTAGCTGGTACTGTAGACTACTAGCTGGTACTGTAGTCTACTAGCTGGTACTGCAGACTACTAGCTGGTACTGTAGTCTACTAGCTGGTACTGTAGTCTACTAGCTGGTACTGGAGACTACTAGCTGGTACTGTAGTCTACTAGCTGGTACTGTAGACTACTAGCTGGTACTGGAGACTACTAGCTGGTACTGTAGACTACTAGCTGGTACTGTAGACTACTAGCTGGTACTGTAGACTACTAGCTGGTACTGTAGACTACTAGCTGGTACTGTAGACTACTAGCTGGTACTGTAGACTACTAGCTGGTACTGTAGACTACTAGCTGGTACTGTAGACTACTAGCTGGTACTGCAGACTACTAGCTGGTACTGTAGTCTACTAGCTGGTACTGTAGTCTACTAGCTGGTACTGGAGACTACTAGCTGGTACTGTAGACTACTAGCTGGTACTGTAGACTACTAGCTGGTACTGTAGACTACTAGCTGGTACTGCAGACTACTAGCTGGTACTGGAGACTACTAGCTGGTACTGCAGACTACTAGCTGGTACTGTAGTCTACTAGCTGGTACTGCAGACTACTAGCTGGTACTGGAGACTACTAGCTGGTACTGTAGTCTACTAGCTGGTACTGCAGACTACTAGCTGGTACTGGAGACTACTAGCTGGTACTGTAGACTACTAGCTGGTACTGTAGACTACTAGCTGGTACTGTAGTCTACTAGCTGGTACTGTAGACTACTAGCTGGTACTGCAGACTACTAGCTGGTACTGGAGACTACTAGCTGGTACTGGAGACTACTAGCTGGTACTGCAGACTACTAGCTGGTACTGTAGACTACTAGCTGGTACTGCAGACTACTAGCTGGTACTGGAGACTACTAGCTGGTACTGTAGTCTACTAGCTGGTACTGCAGACTACTAGCTGGTACTGCAGACTACTAGCTGGTACTGTAGACTACTAGCTGGTACTGTAGTCTACTAGCTGGTACTGCAGACTACTAGCTGGTACTGTAGACTACTAGCTGGTACTGTAGTCTACTAGCTGGTACTGCAGACTACTAGCTGGTACTGCAGACTACTAGCTGGTACTGGAGACTACTAGCTGGTACTGTAGACTACTAGCTGGTACTGCAGACTACTAGCTGGTACTGTAGTCTACTAGCTGGTACTGTAGTCTACTAGCTGGTACTGGAGACTACTAGCTGGTACTGTAGACTACTAGCTGGTACTGTAGACTACTAGCTGGTACTGTAGTCTACTAGCTGGTACTGGAGACTACTAGCTGGTACTGTAGACTACTAGCTGGTACTGTAGACTACTAGCTGGTACTGTAGACTACTAGCTGGTACTGTAGTCTACTAGCTGGTACTGTAGACTACTAGCTGGTACTGTAGACTACTAGCTGGTACTGTAGTCTACTAGCTGGTACTGCAGACTACTAGCTGGTACTGGAGACTACTAGCTGGTACTGTAGTCTACTAGCTGGTACTGTAGACTACTAGCTGGTACTGTAGTCTACTAGCTGGTACTGCAGACTACTAGCTGGTACTGGAGACTACTAGCTGGTACTGTAGACTACTAGCTGGTACTGTAGACTACTAGCTGGTACTGTAGACTACTAGCTGGTACTGTAGACTACTAGCTGGTACTGTAGACTACTAGCTGGTACTGTAGACTACTAGCTGGTACTGTAGACTACTAGCTGGTACTGTAGACTACTAGCTGGTACTGTAGACTACTAGCTGGTACTGCAGACTACTAGCTGGTACTGTAGTCTACTAGCTGGTACTGTAGTCTACTAGCTGGTACTGGAGACTACTAGCTGGTACTGGAGACTACTAGCTGGTACTGCAGACTACTAGCTGGTACTGGAGACTACTAGCTGGTACTGTAGACTACTAGCTGGTACTGTAGACTACTAGCTGGTACTGTAGACTACTAGCT
>CM051019.1:25203404-25268404 GCA_027704905.1 Muraenolepis orangiensis
TGTAATGTTAATGACATGTTATGATTGAGTAATGTTAATGACATGTTTTGATAGTGTAATGTTAATGACATGTTATGATAGTGTAATGTTAATGACATGTTATGATAGTGTAATGTTAATGACATGTTATGATAGTGTAATGTTAATGACATGTTATGATAGTGTAATGTTAATGACATGTTACGATAGTGTAATGTTAATGACATGTTATGATAGTGTCATGTTAATGACATGTTATGATAGTGTAATGTTAATGACATGTTATGATAGTGTAATGTTAATGACAATGTTATGATAGTGTAATGTTAATGACATGTTATGATAGACTAATGTTAATGACATGTTATGATAGTGTAATGTTATTGAGAAATAAAACAACATTTGTGTAATCTATCTATGAATAAAAAGTCTGTCTATCTATCTATCTATCGATCTATCTATCGATCATCGATCTATCTATCTATCTATCTATCTATCTATCTATCTATCTATCTATCTATCTATCGATCGATCGATCGATCGATCGATCGATCGATCGATCGATCGATCGATCTATCTATCTATCTATCTATCTATCTATCTATCTATCTATCTATCTATCTATCTATCTATCTATCTATCTATCTATCTCTCCCTCTCTCTCTCTCTCTCTCTCTCTCTCTCTCTCTCTCTCTCTCTCTCTCTCTCTCTCTCTCTCTCTCTCTCTCTCTCTCTCTCTCTCTCTCTCTCTCTCTCTCTCTCTCTCTCTGTCTGTCTGTCTGTCTGTCTGTCTGTCTGTCTGTCTGTCTGTCTGTCTGTCTGTCTGTCAGTCTGTCACAGTAGATAGATGAGGGCAGGATAGTGTAGTAGCTATAGGAGGGTGTTCAACTCTCAGCCAAAAGGTCCCAGGTTCGATCCTCAACGGAGCTTCCGATTAAAGCCTGGGCAAAAAGTCTAAATAGTACTTAACATAATAATAATGCCGTCCATCTATCCACTTATCTATCAGCCAGGGCTGTTATGTTCTAAGACCACGTGTTTGATCTCCAACCCGGAGAGGAGCTCAGTCTGTGAAACATGAGCCCAGAACATTGATCCATGGAAGAGGGAGGAGATCTGCTCTCTGCTCCACTCAGCTCCTCCTCCTCAGAGGGCCGCTCTCCTCCTCCTCAGAGGGCCGCTCTCCTCCTCCTCAGAGGGCCGCTCCACAGCTCGCTTGGTTTCTCACACTGTCCACAGAATAAGCATTGTACACAAAGCACACACACACACACACACACACACACACACACACACACACACACACACACACACACACACACACACACACACACACACACACACACACACACACACACACACACACACACACACAGGTCTCTGTGTTTATGTAGAGGGGGCTGCATATCACCCGTTGATCTCATAGGAATAGAATACGATCCGTGCATACAGGCTACTGATTGGGTTTCTATGATGCACTCACACACACAGTTCATGGACATTTAATCTCTCGTCTGGTCCCCAGTTCCTCAGCATCCGTACGGCAAGGACTAGCAGGTTCAAGGAGAGTTGTTATCCACAGGCAGTGACCTACTGACCTGCTAGGAGTCATTAACATTACACTATCATAACATGTCATTAACATTACACTATCATAACATGTTATTAACATTACACTATCATCACATGTCATTAACATTACACTATCATAACATGTCATTAACATTACACTGTCATAACATGTCATTAACATTACACTATCATAACATGTCATTAACATTACACTGTCATAACATGTCATTAACATTACACTGTCATAACATGTCATTAACATTACACTGTCATAACATGTCATTAACATTACACTGTCATAACATGTCATTAACATTACACTGTCATAACATGTCATTAACATTACACTATCATAACATGTCATTAACATTACACTATCATAACATGTCATTAACATTACACTGTCATAACATGTCATTAACATTACACTATCATAACATGTCATTAACATTACACTATCATAACATGTCATTAACATTACACTATCATAACATGTCATTAACATTACACTGTCATAACATGTCATTAACATTACTCTATCATAACATGTCATTAACATTACTCTATCATAACATGTCATTAACATTACACTATCATAACATGTCATTAACATTACTCTATCATAACATGTCATTAACATTACACTATCATAACATGTCATTAACATTACTCTATCATAACATGTCATTAACATTACACTATCATAACATGTCATTAACATTACTCTATCATAACATGTCATTAACATTACTCTATCATAACATGTCATTAACATTACACTGTCATAACATGTCATTAACATTACACTATCATAACATGTCATTAACATTACTCTGTCATACTGAGCTTTTTTCACAATTCAACACATATCACCATCACCATCTTATTGTGTACAGTTTTGTTGTAGTCAATTGTGGATTAGTATAAGTATAGTACATAGTGAAGTATATGGTGTTGTTTATAGTATAAACTAAAGCATATCATAGGGAGTATATAGTGTTGTTTACGGTATAGTATTGTTTAGCAGAGTATAGTAGAGTAAGCATTCCATTGTACTTTAATTAAACAATTAAACATCTAGAATCTTGAATATTGAGTCTTAAAAGGGTATCGATTCTAACTAGGTGTGTGTGTGTGTGTGTGTGTGTGCGTGCGTGCGTGCGTGCATGCAAGTGTGTGTGTGTGTGTGTGTGTGTGTGTGTGTCCCTGTCCCTGTGTGTGTGTGTGTGTGTGTGTGTGTGCGTGCGTGTGTGTGTGTGTGTGTGTGTGTATGCGTGCGTGCATGTGTGTGTGTGTG
The DNA here is from genome assembly GCA_027704905.1 of Muraenolepis orangiensis. Lineage (NCBI taxonomy): Eukaryota > Metazoa > Chordata > Actinopteri > Gadiformes > Muraenolepididae > Muraenolepis > Muraenolepis orangiensis. The sequence continues at coordinate 25,206,253 of CM051019.1, forward strand.
TCCCTGTCCCTGCGTGTGTGTGTGTGTGAGAGTGTGTGTGTGTGTGTGTGTGTCCTGTGTGTGTGTGTGTGTGTGTGTGTGTGTCCCTGTCCCTGTGTGTGTGTGTGTGTGTGTGTGTGTGTGTGTGTGTGTGTGTGTGTGTGTGTGTGTGTCCCTGTCCCTGTGTGTGTGTGCGTGTGTGTGTGTGTGTGTGTGTGTGTGTGTGTGTGTGTGTGTGTGTGTGTGTGTGTGTGTGTGTGTGTGTGTGTGTGTGTGTGTGTGTGTGTGTGTGTGTGTGTGTGTCCCTGTCCCTGTGTGTGTGTGCGTGTGCGTGCATGTGTGTCACACTGTCATCTGAAAACCTCCCACATGCAGAGAAATAGTTTGAGTGTGAATGTCTTCTGAGGGTCTCATGACTCATGTCTCATGACTCATGACTCATGACTCATGACTCATGACTCATGACTCATGTCTCTAATGTCTCATGTCTCATGACTCATGTCTCATGACTCATGTCTCATGTCTCTAATGTCTCATGACTCATGTCTCATGTCTCTAATGTCTCATGACTCATGACTCATGTCTCATGTCTCATGTCTCATGACTCATGTCTCATGACTCATGTCTCATGACTCATGTCTCATGTCTCATGTCTCATGACTCATGTCTCATGTCTCTAATGTCTCATGACTCATGTCTCATGTCTCTAATGACTCATGACTCATGTCTCATGTCTCATGTCTCATGACTCATGTCTCATGACTCATGACTCATGACTCATGTCTCATGTCTCATGTCTCTCATGACTCATGTCTCATGTCTCATGTCTCTAATGTCTCATGTCTCATGACTCATGACTCATGTCTCTAATGTCTCATGTCTCATGACTCATGACTCGTGTCTCGTGTCTCGTGTCTCATGACTCATGTCTCATGTCTCATGTCTCATGTCTCATGTCTCTAATGTCTCATGACTCATGTCTCTAATGTCTCATGACTCATGACTCATGTCTCATGTCTCTAATGTCTCATGACTCATGACTCATGTCTCATGTCTCTAATGTCTCATGTCTCATGTCTCTAATGTCTCATGTCTCATGTCTCATGACTCATGTCTCATGACTCATGTCTCATGTCTCATGTCTCATGTCTCTTGTCTCGTGTCTCATGTCTCTTGTCTCCTAATGTCTCATGACTCATGACTCATGACTCATGTCTCATGTCTCTAATGTCTCTAATGTCTCATGACTCATGACTCATGTCTCATGACTCATGTCTCATGTCTCATGTCTCATGACTCATGTCTCATGTCTCATGTCTCATGACTCATGTCTCATGTCTCATGTCTCATAACTCATGTCTAGTGTCTCATGTCTCATGACTCATGACTCATGACTCATGTCTCTAATGTCTCATGACTCATGTCTCGTGTCTAGTGTCTCGTGTCTCATGACTCATGTCTCATGTCTCTAATGTCTCATGTCTCTAATGTCTCATGACTCATGACTCATGTCTCATGACTCATGACTCGTGTCTCGTGTCTAGTGTCTCGTGTCTCATGACTCATGTCTCATGACTCATGTCTCGTGTCTAGTGTCTCGTGTCTCATGTCTCTAATGTCTCATGACTCATGACTCATGTCTCATGTCTCGTGTCTAGTGTCTCGTGTCTAGTGTCTCGTGTCTCATGACTCATGTCTCATGTCTCTAATGTCTCATGTCTCTAATGTCTCATGACTCATGACTCATGTCTCATGTCTCTAATGTCTCGTGTCTCATGACTCATGACTCTAATGTCTCTAATGTCTCTTGTCTCATGTCTCTTGACTCATGTCTCATGTCTCATGTCTCGTGTCTAGTGTCTAGTGTCTCATGACTCATGTCTCATGTCTCTAATGTCTCATGACTCTAATGTCTCTAATGTCTCATGTCTCTTGTCTCATGTCTCTTGACTCATGTCTCATGTCTCGTGTCTAGTGTCTAGTGTCTAGTGTCTAGTGTCTCTGCTCATGTCTCATGTCTCTAATGTCTCATGACTCTAATGTCTCTAATGTCTCATGTCTCTTGACTCATGTCTCATGTCTCTAATGTCTCATGTCTCTTGACTCATGTATCTTGTCTCATGTCTTATGTCTCTTGTATCTTGTCTCATGTCTCATGTCTCATGTCTCTTGACTCATGTATCTTGTCTCATGTCTTATGTCTCTTGTATCTTGTCTCATGTCTCATGTCTCATGTCTCATGTCTCTAATGTCTCATGACTCTAATGTCTCATGACTCTTGACTCGTGTCTAGTGTCTAGTGTCTAGTGTCTCATGACTCATGTCTCATGTCTCATGTCTCTAATGTCTCATGACTCTAATGTCTCATGTCTCATGTCTCTTGTCTCATGTCTCTTGACTCATGTCTCATGTCTCATGTCTCGTGTCTAGTGTCTAGTGTCTAGTGTCTCATGACTCATGACTCATGTCTCATGTCTCTAATGTCTCATGACTCTAATGTCTCTAATGTCTCTTGACTCATGTCTCATGTCTCTAATGTCTCATGACTCTAATGTCTCTAATGTCTCATGTCTCTTGACTCATGTCTCATGTCTCTAATGTCTCATGTCTCTTGACTCATGTATCTTGTCTCATGTCTTATGTCTCTTGTATCTTGTCTCATGTCTCATGTCTCATGTCTCTTGACTCATGTATCTTGTCTCATGTCTTATGTCTCTTGTATCTTGTCTCATGTCTCATGTCTCATGTCTCATGTCTCTAATGTCTCATGACTCTCATGTCTCTTGACTCGTGTCTAGTGTCTAGTGTCTCATGACTCATGTCTCATGTCTCATGTCTCTAATGTCTCATGACTCTAATGTCTCTAATGTCTCATGTCTCTTGTCTCATGTCTCTTGACTCATGTCTCATGTCTCATGTCTCGTGTCTAGTGTCTAGTGTCTAGTGTCTCATGACTCATGACTCATGTCTCATGTCTCTAATGTCTCATGAGTCTAATGTCTCTAATGTCTCATGTCTCTTGACTCATGTCTCATGTCTCTAATGTCTCATGACTCTAATGTCTCTAATGTCTCATGTCTCTTGACTCATGTCTCATGTCTCTAATGTCTCATGACTCTAATGTCTCTAATGTCTCATGACTCTAATGTCTCTAATGTCTCATGTCTCTTGACTCATGTCTCATGTCTCATGTCTCATGTCTCATGTATCTTGTCTAATGTCTCATGTCTCTTGACTCATGTCTCATGTCTCATGTCTCATGTATCTTGTCTAATGTCTCATGTCTCTTGACTCATGTCTCATGACTCTAATGTCTCATGTCTCATGTCTCATGTCTCATGTATCTTGTCTCATGTCTTCCTCAGGTGCCGAGGAGGGAATGAGTAGTTATTCTCTCATCCTGGGACTGACGGCCCAAGTCCCATGGCTGTACATTCTCCTACTAATCCAACTAATCCAACTAATCCAACTAATCCAACTAATCCAACTAATCCTACTAATCCTACTAATCCTACTAATCCAACTAATCCTACTAATCCAACTAATCCAACTAATCCAACTAATCACTAATCCTACTAATCCTACTAATCCTACTAATCCAACTAATCCAACTAATCCAACTAATCCAACTAATCCTACTAATCCAACTCTCTTTAACTGCTGAACAGGTTTCACACACTTAGTATTTGTGACTTTATTTAAGATATTCCCACAGTTGTCCCTTAGCTTTGAACTCATCTTTGGACGGATTGGACGGTGAGAAGCATAGAACCATAGAAGCATAGAAGCATAGAAGCATAGAACCATAGAAGCATAGAAGCATAGAAGCATAGAAGCATAGATGCAGAGAAGCATAGAAGCATGGAACCATAGAACCATGGAACCATAGAACCATGGAACCATGGAACCATAGAACCATAGAACCATAGAACCATGGAACCATAGAACCATAGAACCATGGAACCATAGAACCATAGAACCATGGAACCATAGAACCATAGAACCATAGAACCATGGAACCATAGAACCATAGAACCATAGAACCACCGCGCTTCAAATAAACGTGAAAGAAAATAACCATAGCTGTGTGTTGTGTTGCTCTGTTGTATTTTAATTAGTTCTTAATAATGGAAAAAGAGTGATGTGTGAGTTCACTAATAAACCCAGATTCATACGTCATCATCGTCATTTGACAGGTGGTCAAATGACGATGATGACATAGAAGTATATGTATCAAAGCAAAAATATGATGTCAAAAATGTTCCATATCTGATCTGAATAGAAAGCCCCTCCTCTTCCAAGCTGACTCCTCCCCTTTGTCCCGTGACTTCACAGCTGGAATTATTCTCCTTTATTTACTATTATTATTTTTTGTCTTATTTTAATCTCTATAACTATTAAATGATTTGACTGTGTATGTGTTATTTTACCATGTCAGTAAAGCGCCTTGGGTGTCCAGAATAGAGCTATATGAAATGTAATGAATAATAATAATAATAATAATATTTTTTATTATTATTAATTTAGTACTTTAGGTGTAATTTAGACTAAATTATTATTATTATTATTATTATTATTATTTTATATAAATATATTCAATTGTTGTTGGTGTACTTCTGCTAGCTCGTTTTAAAGTATTCTTAACGTTCATTTAACGAACGTTTACCGTCCGCGCACGTGAGGACTTCGTGTTCCGATCAAACCGCACGACGCTTTGTTTACTACAGAGCCGCTGAAAGGGGCGGGGCCAGACGGCGGCTTGTTTTAGGACAGAGACGCGCGCGTACACACACACACACACACACACACACACACACACACACACAGACGCACACACACACACACACACAGACGCACATGCAGACGCACACACACACACACACAGACGCACACACACACAGATACACCCGCACACGCACAGACACACGCGCACACGCACACGCACACGCGCACACGCACACCACACACACACACACACACACACACACACACACACACACACACACACACACACACACACACACACACACACACACACACACTATGTGTGTAACGTACGAGCACGTCACTGAATTCCCCGACGGCGTAACGTCATCCGAGACGCCCGTAACTCCGCCCCCCCCCCTCTCGTCGAACACGATGTCCTCCGCGCGCAGTCACGTTTCTTGGCCGAGTGCCAACTTGACGGCCAATCAGGAACGAGGACCTCTCGGAGGGGGGCGGGTACGTCTGGGGCTAAAGACGGTGACGTTTCTACTACGACCACAAGCCCCGCCCACTATGTTCCAAATATGGCAAAATGAACTACAGAGCGTCTCGTGGAGAACATTGATAACCCGGTAACGGCTCGAGAGACAAGAAGACCGGGACCACCACGCTGGAAACACTCAAACCGAATCGGTTACTCAATCCGTATTCATACGCGTCCCGGTCCCGGTCCCGGGGGGCTGAGCGGAGGAACACCGAGTTCTAGGAGACGGATGAGCGGCTGGGACACAAGGAACACACGCACACGCACACACACACACGCACGCACGCACACACACACACACACACACACACACACACACACACACACACACACACACACACACACACACACACACACACACACACACACACACACACACACACACACGCACACACACACAGAAGGTTCTCTTCTGACTCGTTACATTAAAGGACATGTAAGTGTTGTCATTCAAATGGTCTTTTATGCTAATTAAGTGGATTATGTTGTTTTTCCCCATGCATGCTGCAATGTTTTTATTTTTCTATTTATCGCTTTTTATTCGCATTTAACGGTCACTTTCTATTCAAAGTTGCATTCAATCTAAAAGTACTCTTATGCCATTAACTGCTTCAAACGTCTATTCATTCTATTCTATTCTATTCATTCTATTATATTCATTCTATTCTATTCTATTCATTCTAATCTATTCATTATATTCTATTCTATTCTATTCTATTCATTCTATTCTATTGTATTCTAGTCTGGGTTAGTATTCAAATTCAAGACTGACATGCGAAGGTACCTGACCTCACACCTGTTGTTTACCCCTCAGCCTCACGACTCCCTGATGGAGATCTGGTGCGACCTTTAGAACAGACTACAAGTGTAGTGGGAACGACACCAGGACTCACCAGGAGAGACCAGGAGTCACCAGGAGACACCAGGACTCACCAGGAGAGACCAGGAGACACTAGGAGAGACCAGGAATCACCAGGAGTCACCAGGAGACACCAGGAGACACCAGGAGAGACCAGGAGACACCAGGAGAGACCAGGAGACACCAGGACACCAGAGTCACCAGGAGAGACCAGGAGACACCAGGAGAGACCAGGAGACACTAGGAGAGACCAGGAGTCACCAGGAGAGACCAGGAGTCACCAGGACTCACCAGGAGACACTAGGAGAGACCAGGAGTCACCAGGAGAGACCAGGACTCACCAGGAGAGACCAGGAGCAGCAGGAGACACTAGGAGAGACCAGGAGTCACCAGGAGACACCAGGAGTCACCAGGAGTCACCAGGAGACACTAGGAGAGACCAGGAGTCACCAGGAGAGACCAGGAGACACCAGGAGAGACCAGGAGACACCAGGAGACACCAGGAGTCACCAGGAGACACTAGGAGAGACCAGGAGAGACCAGGACTCACCAGGAGAGACCAGGAGCAGCAGGAGACACTAGGAGACACCAGGAATCCCCAGGAGTCACCAGGAGAGACCAGGAGACACCAGGAGAGACCAGGAGACACCAGGAGACACCAGGAGAGACCAGGAGACACCAGGAGAGACCAGGAGACACCAGGAGAGACCAGGAGACACCAGGAGAGACCAGGAATCACCAGGAGTCACCAGGAGAGACCAGGAGACACCAGGAGTCACCAGGAGACACCAGGAGACACCAGGAGAGACCAGGAATCACCAGGAGTCACCAGGAGACACCAGGAGAGACCAGGAGACACCAGGAGACACCAGGAGACACCAGGAGACACCAGGAGAGACCAGGAGACACCAGGAGAGACCAGGAGACACCAGGAGACACCAGGAGTCACCAGGAGAGACCAGGAGCAGCAGGAGACACCAGGAGAGACCAGCAGACACCGGGAGACACCAGGAGACTATGAGCAGCAGGAGGAGAGCCCAGAGTACCCAGAGGACCGTGGACACACAGCGGACCGTGACTGAGTCCGAGAGAGACTCGGGGTTCTCTGGTAGGGGTTTGTTCTAATTCCTACTGTATGGAACTGTACGTTACTTTTTGTACCGCAGCTATTATTATTATTATTATTATTATTGTTATTACTCTTTATTTACACATTCAAAACAAAGTTTTTCACAAATAAAACACGCCCAATCCATCAAGGCTCTTGATAGTCTCTATGAATCGGTTTATTGTTATTGTCCAATTGTGCAGAACGATATAGCTTTATAACTGTTGATATAACCCTACCCCTGCTCACTACCTGTTCATACTTACCTGTAGATAGACCTACATCTGCTACCCCTGCTCACTACCTGTTCATACTTACCTGTAGATAGACCTACATCTGCTACCCCTGCTCACTACCTGTTCATACTTACCTGTAGATAGACCTACATCTGCTACCCCTGCTCACTACCTGTTCATACTTACCTGTAGATAGACCTACATCTGCTACCCCTGCTCACTACCTGTTCATACTTACCTGTAGATAGACCTACATCTGCTACCCCTGCTCACTACCTGTTCATACTTACCTGTAGATAGACCTACATCTGCTACCCTGCTCACTACCTGTTCATACTTACCTGTAGATAGACCTACATCTGCTACCCCTGCTCACTACCTGTTCATACTTACCTGTAGATAGACCTACATCTGCTACCCTGCTCACTACCTGTTCATACTTACCTGTAGATAGACCTACATCTGCTACCCCTGCTCACTACCTGTTCATACTTACCTGTAGATAGACCTACATCTGCTACCCTGCTCACTACCTGTTCATACTTACCTGTAGATAGACCTACATCTGCTACCCTGCTCACTACCTGTTCATACTTACCTGTAGATAGACCTACATCTGCTACCCTGCTCACTACCTGTTCATACTTACCTGTAGATAGACCTACATCTGCACAAGTTATTTTATACCGTTATACCTAGTAGACTGTCTTTACATCTTATTTAACCACTGTACATTATATATTACCATGAACTGTACTGTAACATTTACACTCTGGTTAGAAGCTAAATTGTTTTCTCTGTACTGAACTTGAGCTGTGAAATGACAACACATTAGAATCTAATCTAAACTAATCTATATATATAATAATATATATACTAATATATGTCCAACATGTCTAACATGTCCAACATGTCCAACATGTCCAACATGTCTAACATGTCCAACATGTCCAACATGTCCAACATGTCCAACATGTCCAACATGTCCAACATGTCTAACATGTCTAACATGTCTAACATGTCCAACATGTCTAACATGTCCAACATGTCCAACATGTCCAACATGTCCAACATGTCCAACATGTCCAACATGTCCAACATGTCCAACATGTCTAACATGTCTAACATGTCCACCATGTCTACCATGTCCACCATGTCCACCATGTCTACCATGTCCGACATGTCCGACATGTCCAACATGTCCAACATGTCCAACATGTCCCCGTCTGTTGTCGATGTGCAGATGCCAGCTCGGAGCAGCCCAGCCCCACGGACACCCCGGACCCCGAGGACCCGACTCGCCGAGTCCCTCCCCAGGGGGCCAGGCCCGGGTCGGGGCTGGAGAGTCCTCAGCTGGCGGTGGTAGCAGGGTCATCATCATCATACCCCAACATGTCCTCCATGATCATCGTGAACAACGTCCTACTCAAGCAGGTAGGCCTACAGTAAGAACATTAACGGCCAAAATGTCTTTCTTTCTGTTGAATGGTCTTCATCTTGGTTACAGTGAAGCTGTCAGGTCCATCCGGTAACTTGGAGCCAGTGTTACATTTTGTCAGTGTACTTTTGACCTGACTGACCGCTAACCGCTGGTCAATCAACGTCACATACAGACGCTTTAATAAATGAAACAACTGCCTCGTGTGGTCCAACCTGGTATTACAAGACGTCTACAACGTCTAAATAGGTTTTTTCTTCACTTTCAGTTGATGATGGTATTTCATTTTCGAATATTTATAAAGCTAATAATCGTACACATTGTCCCTTTAATAATACTCCGTATGGTTGAGGAATGTGGAACAGTGAAATGGAATGTAAATATATGATATATATATATATATATATATCATTTATATTGCTGCCTTACTTTAAACAGGATTCAACCACCACATTGAGGACATATAGCACATCTAAATCTGACCGAAACCAGCTCAGAGAAGCTCAGTTCAAGAAACATATTAATTGCATATTAAGTAAGAATAATAACTGTTGATCTGAGTGATTATGTGAGTCATTTTGAAAATTAAATAACAGTTTAACAGTTGAATCCTGTGACTGGGCCCTAACTATGAGTCTGGTCTTCTTGGCTGCTCTTCATTAGTTGAGGGGAGGTTAAGGTGGTAAACTAATGCTCTGTTTAAGGAAAGTCAACTGGATTATCATCAACATTTATAACATTTCTTTGTCTTTCCTGAGTAGTGAAGTGTGTTGGGTACCCGCCCTGAGTGGACAGGTTTAGTGGGCCGGTGGGGATGAACCTATCTGCCATTAATCTGGTTTGGCTTTGTGTGCCTCTTGCAGCCCAGCGCCAGCCCCCAGCCTCTGAAGCCGTGGGGGTTCAGGCCGGCGCTGGAGGCGGTCCAGGCGGGGGCCCAGCCTCCCCCGGTGGTCTTCCTCCCAACGCCCCCTCCCCCTAAAGAGCCCCTCTCCTCCAGACACAGGCGCCCCAATAAGTATCTCCCCATCCTCAAGTCCTACCCCAAGATAGCCCCCCACCCCGGAGACAGCAGCTCCATCTCCTCGGGACGGGGCACTGCCTCCTCATCTTCATCCTCTTCCATGTCCTCGTCCTCTTCCTCAAAGTCAAAGAGAGGCACCGAGTTGACCTCCGTCCACCGGGAGAACTCTCACAGAGGCAAGCGGCACCATCATCAGAAAAAGAAGAACCAGTCTGGGGGGCGTTCTTCCACCTCTGGGACCCCCGGTGGCCCCGCCCTGTCCCAGAAGCCCCTGCCCTCGGCGGAGAGCGGCGCCAACGAAGGCCCCGCCGCGAGCGAGAGCCTCGTGCCGGCCGAGGCACCCCCGTCGACCTCTGAGTCCGGTCCCTCGGCGCCAGCGACGCCCCAGACGCTCCCGGCCCCCGCGCCGCTCCTAGCCGCGGAGGAGGGGTCGGCGTGCCCGGGGTCCGACCCGCACGCCAAGAGGATGCGCTTCTGCAACACGTACAACATCCTGAGCAGGTCGGGCCTGCTGGACATCACCCTGAAGACCAAGGAGCTGCTCCGGCAGAACCGGCGCTCCCAGAGCGAGCTGGAGCGCCTGAAGGAGCACACCCGGCTGTTCCTGCAGGCGCTGCAGAGCGGAGACCCGGGCGTCGGCCTCCTCCTGCTCGCCCGCCTGCAGGAGGAGGAGGAGGAGGAGGAGGAGGAGGAGGAGGAGGAGGGGGTGGAGGACTCTGGAGAAAGGCTCGGGGGACTCCTCCACTAGACTGAAGTGTGTAGATGTGAGTGTGTATATGAGGGGAGGGGGGTGGTTTTTCCTGGGAACAGCTGGACCGGAAATAATGTGTCCCACAGTTGCCCTCCCTCCCCCTGGTCCCTCCATGGGCCCCAGACTGTGACCTACATCTGGCGTGCGGCCTGCTGGCTGGAGGAGCTCAGGGCCTTCATGGAGGCCTTGGCTCCATTAACTCGACCAGGGACGCCTGGAGATTCGTTGAAGCTGAGAAGAACACATTCGACTGTTGGTGCATTCATAGGGATTTTTTTATTGTGCTTTTTTTCTAAATGTACTAATTTATTTGTGTACTGTAAAATCTGTTTACTTCCATCGGTATGAAACTCCTATTCTTCTCTGGACTCATCGACCAAGACTTGACCAACCTCATCCCAGGTGAATTCCTACCATGGAGGCCGAATCCTTTAAAAAAAAGGCTGATTTAGTATTCAATCTCCCACCGATGCCTTCATGCTGTCGTCAGTACTCCTCACTTCTGGTGACCACTGGTTCTCTCACCTTCCTTTGTTAAACACACTATTGTAAGTGGCTTTGGATAAAAGCGTCTGCTAAATGACTGTAACGTAATGTTATGTACTGTAATGTGTTGATCTCAAATCAGGCTTCACGTCTCACTGAATGAAATCAGTGGGAAAGCGTGCCTGACATGTTAACATGCGTTAACTCATGTTAACATGAGTTAACGCATGTTAACATGCGTTAACATGCGTTAACGCATGTTAACATGCGTTAACTCATGTTTTATAAGGCGTTAACGCATGTTAACATGCGTTAACTCATGTTAACATGCGTTAACTCATGTTAACATGCGTTAACGCATGTTAACATGCGTTAACTCATGTTAACATGCGTTAACTCATGTTAACATGCGTTAACTCATGTTTTATAAGGCGTTAACTCATGTTAACATGCGTTAACTCATGTTTTATAAGGCGTTAAGTCATGTTTTATAAGGCGTTAACTCATGTTTTATAAGGCGTTAACTCATGTTTTATAAGGCGTTAACTCATGTTTTATAAGGCGTTAACTCATGTTTTATAAGGCGTTAACTCATGTTTTATAAGGCGTTAACTCATGTTTTATAAGGCGTTAACTCATGTTTTATAAGGCGTTAACTCATGTTTTATAAGGTGTAACTCATGTTTTATAAGGCGTTAACTCATGTTTTATAAGGCGTTAACTCATGTTTTATAAGGCGTTAACTCATGTTTTATAAGGTGTAACTCATGTTTTATAAGGCGTTAAGTCATGTTTTATAAGGCGTTAACTCATGTTTTATAAGGTGTAACTCATGTTTTATAAGGCGTTAACTCATGTTTTATAAGGCGTTAAGTCATGTTTTATAAGGCGTTAAGTCATGTTTTATAAGGTGTAACTCATGTTTTATAAGGCGTTAACTCATGTTTTATAAGGCGTTAAGTCATGTTTTATAAGGCGTTAACTCATGTTTTATAAGGCGTTAACTCATGTTTTATAAGGCGTTAACTCATGTTTTATAAGGTGTAACTCATGTTTTATAAGGCGTTAACTCAGTGCTGTATTTTTCTGATTTTGAGTGGAATCTTATATTGTGGAATTTGAAGACATTCTAAATGCTTCATGGATAAATGTCCGCTCGTTTTTTGCTCACAACAGGAATCCATTTGCAAAGTTAGTTTATCTTAAGTTTTATCTGACAGACTATTCTGCCTAGACTACTAGGCTATATTTCCAGAAGCTTATGGAGTTCTGGCCAAGATATTTTAATTTAGTTATATTTCAGTATGAATGGGTTTAATATAAACTCAATGAATGTAGTTGCAAAGCAACTACCAGGCGTTCTCACTGCCATATAAGTGAGTCCACCAACAAGCAATATCCTCATGGGGTCAGCAGAGAACCTGGAAAACCCTCAACCACATCCCCACCGATCCTGAACATATGAGTCTCTTCACTGGAGAGGCTGTGAGTCAGCACCACCAGGTCTCTGATCTTCACTGGAGAGGCTGTGAGTCCAGTCAGCACCACCAGGTCTCTGATCTTCACTGGAAAGGCTGTGAGTCCAGTCAGCACCACCAGGTCTCTGATCTTCACTGGAGAGGCTGTGAGTCCAGTCAGCACCACCAGGTCTCTGATCTTCACTGGAGAGGCTGTGAGTCAGCACCACCAGGTCTCTGATCTTCACTGGAGAGGCTGTGAGTCCAGTCAGCACCATCAGGTCTCTGATCTTCACTGGAGAGGCTGTGAGTCAGCACCACCAGGTCTCTGATCTTCACTGGAGAGGCTGTGAGTCCAGTCAGCACCATCAGGTCTCTGATCTTCACTGGAGAGGCTGTGAGTCAGCACCACCAGGTCTCTGATCTTCACTGGAGAGGCTGTGAGTCCAGTCAGCACCACCAGGTCTCTGATCTTCACTGGAGAGGCTGTGAGTCCAGTCAGCACCATCAGGTCTCTGATCTTCACTGGAGAGGCTGTGAGTCAGCACCACCAGGTCTCTGATCTTCACTGGAGAGGCTGTGAGTCAGCACCATCAGGTCTCTGATCTTCACTGGAGAGGCTGTGAGTCCAGTCAGCACCACCAGGTCTCTGATCTTCACTGGAGAGGCTGTGAGTCCAGTCAGCACCACCAGGTCTCTGATCTTCACTGGAGAGGCTGTGAGTCAGCACCACCAGGTCTCTGATCTTCACTGGAGAGGCTGTGAGTCCAGTCAGCACCACCAGGTCTCTGATCTTCACTGGAGAGGCTGTGAGTCAGCACCATCAGGTCTCTGATCTTCACTGGAGAGGCTGTGAGTCAGCACCATCAGGTCTCTGATCTTCACTGGAGAGGCTGTGAGTCCAGTCAGCACCATCAGGTCTCTGATCTTCACTGGAGAGGCTGTGAGTCAGCACCATCAGGTCTCTGATCTTCACTGGAGGCTGTGAGTCAGCACCATCAGGTCTCTGATCTTCACTGGAGAGGCTGTGAGTCAGCACCATCAGGTCTCTGATCTTCACTGGAGAGGCTGTGAGTCAGCACCACCAGGTAATATAAGTATATATAATAAGTATATATAATATAAGTATATATAATATACAATACAACAGCATATGATGAGTGAGGGGTACTTTGAGGGAGCTAAGGAGGATTGATTTGATACGACAAACTGCAAGGATGACATGCACATAATAAACTCCACTGCACTGAGGTCATGTGACCATACATGTGTGTGTGGTGTGTGTGTGTGTGTGTGTGTGTGTGTGTGTGTGTGTGTGTGTGTGTGTGTGTGTGTGTGTGTGTGTGTGTGTGTGTGTGTGTGGTGGTGTGTGTGTGTGTGTGTGTGTGTGTGGTGTGTGTGTGTGTGTGTGTGTGTGTGTGTGTGTGTGTGTGTGTTGTGCCTACTATCAGGTCATTACTGAATCTTTATTAATTAAACAAATCAAACGAATTAATTTGAATATATATAGTACATTGTAATATCTGTCATTGTGTGGTCGATCATTTTCCTATTGAATCCCAGCGGATGACGAAGTGGACGCTGTGACACCAGACAGACGGACTCTCTGTAGTTTGCTCTTAGCAGTTTAGTATATTTAGCCTTAACTTGTTTTAAATATCTCTAAATGTAAAGGTTGTGTTTGTTTTGACGTAGTCGGCCTACATAGACGCCAGCAGCAAGGATGGACAAAATGATCATTAATCCAAATACAATTATCACCAGACGTGTCTTTATTCTTTCATTTCATTGGCCACCTGCTGATTCGTTATATTAAAAATACAATTTCAGCCTTATGAAATCCAGTCCACAGTAATAAAATGTAGAGTTTAAATGTATTTAAGTATTACGATTATTACATTCTCATAAACCAGGCTACTATTGCTCTAGCATGCAGTCAGTTGACTTGATCACTATCTTACTAAACAGCTGGAACTCTCAAACTAAGTTCATATCTAAATGTCACACACATCACAAACAAAGAATTAAGGCATTAAATAATTCAAATTAAAGAAACATTTTAAATTAAAGAATTAAGGCATTATCTCTGCTCACACACACACACACACGCAAGCACACACACGCACACACTCACACACGCAAGCACACACACACCGAATTGTTGCTGAACGGTTAAACCAGTCCTCACCAGTAGAGGGCGGTAACGCACCCCTTCGCCCTAACGAGGCACACGGAAGTGATATTAAATGTGGACCTCCGGGCCCTCCGTAGAGCAGTTGGGCCGACTGTGTTGTGATGTATTGATGTATTGTTGTGTGTTAAGTTAAACAGTTCAAGGTAAGCCGCTTTACGTTTACATTCTATAGGTTAGATGTTCGATGATGATATCGATCCAGACCCTGGGGTTATCAGCACAGGTTGATAGGTTCATATATATATATCGATATATTGATAAAGATATAAGGATATCTGTGTGGTGTTGACAGCAGCGAGCTAACATCTGACCGGTGGGCTAACGACCCACAAACCACTGACTGTTACCGGCTGGGAGGGTTCATGAGCTGGGAATTTACCTATTTACATCAGTATATATATGTATGTATATGTATGTATATATATGTTAATGTGTGTGTGTGTCTCTTACATTCAGCCTATAGCCTTTACCCTGCATGGTCCCAGTTGAAAACCTAAATGAAGTCCTGTTGGTGTGAGGCGGCTGTTCTCATGTTCCTCCTGTCGTTCCTCTAGCGTTCTCAAGTGTGACCCATGCTGTCTGATGAGCTGGACTCCAAACCCGAGGTAACCTGTCAGTTGATTTGATGTGGTGTACTTTAGTAACACATCAGAACGATGGCATTGGGCTAGAGTCCGGAGAACCCCTCTGAGCTCTGAGGTTCTCTGTTAGAACCTTCTGGTATCGGTGTGTCTTCTTCTTGTAAAGTTATCGGAATACTTTGTCCTATAAATGGATGGAAAGATGGATTTCATAAACTGACCGATATTTAAATGTTTTACTAACTATAAATAACTTTAACCAATAATAATTGTAGATGGTATATATATATATATATATATATATATATATATATATATATATATATACACACACACTGGAGGAGGTATACTATCGGTATTGGTATTCTGGTTGGACGTCGTCGGTCTTCTAAATAAATATGGCCAATGCAAAATCTCCCTCCCATACAAGATGACATATGGATCAGAATATCTGTCTGATGAATCCTCCAGACCGGTCTGTGGTCATGTTTCTCTCTGAGGTCTCTCTCTGAGGTGTGTCTCTCTCTCTGAGGTGTGTCTCTCTCTCTGAGGTGTGTCTCTCTCTGAGTGTGTCTCTCTCTGAGCTGTGTCTCTCTCTCTGAGGTGTGTCTCTCTCTCTGAGGTGTGTCTCTCTCTCTGAGGTGTGTCTCTCTCTGAGGTGTTTGTCTCTCTCTGAGGTGTGTCTCTCTCTCTGAGGTGTTTCTCTGTGTTCCATCAGCTGCTGGTGCAGTTTGTCCAGAACGCGTCCATCCCGTTGGTCCAGGGTCTCGAGGACTCAGAACCCAAGCACTGCCTCCCCCTCCTGGGGCCTGCTAACGGCTCCCTTTGTGGCCCCCTGTGTGGACCCCTGGAGCTGACAGGTCAGCAGGCTGTTCTCTGTGGTGTATTCCATTCAGCCTCGGTTTGACACAACATGAGACGAGGAATATGCAGGCGCTGCTTTTTCTTCAGTCAAAATGTTGTGGAAGAAGCCAAAACCCACTCTGCTCCTCACCCCCTCTCTTCACCCTCCCCCTCACCTCTCCCCCACCCCCCCCTAACTCCTCCCTCTCCTCACCCCTCTCCTCACCTTCACTCCTCCCCCACCCCCCCCTCCTCCCTCACCCCCCCTCACTCCTCCCTCCCTCCCCTCACCCTCACTCCTCCCTCCCCCCCTACCTCCTCCCTAACCCCACTCCTCCCTCCCTCTTCCCTCCCTCACCCCACTCCTCCCTCCCCTCACCCCACTCCTCCCTCACCCCCCCTCCTCACTCCTCCCCCCCCCTCACTCCCCCTCACTCCTCACTCCTCACCCCCCCCTCACTCCTCCCCCCCCCTCACCCCTCCCTCCCCCACTCCTCCCTCACCCAGCGTATTGTATCATTAATGACAATGTGCCTCTGTGATTAGAAGTTGAACCATCACATTACATGTCAGTCATCTAGCAGACGACTCACAATAGAACCACCATGTTTGTTTTTTACAAATCTTTAATCGCTCCATGTGACGTCAAACAACTTGTACGCAAACCGCCGCATCAATAAAGTTAGTCTTGACTCTCGCAGATGGCCGCCTCGGCCGTGAGTTGCCGCGCTCCCCCACCCTGTCGGACTTCGGGGCGTCGTCGCAGCGCCCCCTGGTGGTCCAGACCCTCTCCCTCTCCCACAGCTCCCGGAGCCCCCCCCCCGTCCTCCACGACCTCCAGCGGTCCCACAGCCCGTCCTACGTCCTGCTGAGCCTGGCCAAAGGTAGGGGAACGCCACAGAACATCCACCTTTAGCCGCGGGGCTCCGTCACCATATGCCCATCGGCTTTATGAAGAATCGCTTTATTAAATGTTGACGACCAAATTCAAATGGAATCCTCTGATTCTCATAGAAGTCAAACACCTTAACCACCAGATTGTCCTCCAGAATGAGAGAGAGAGAGAGGGAGAGAGAGAGGGGGTGCGAGAGAGAGAGGAGGGAGAGAGAGAGAGGAGAGAGAGACGAGAGAGGGTGAGGGAGAGAGAGAGGGGGCGTGAGAGAGAGCAGGGGAGAGAGAGAGAGCAGGGGAGAGAGAGAGCAGGGAGAGAGAGAGAGCAGGGAGAGAGAGCGAGAGAGAGAGAGCAGGGAGAGAGAGAGCGAGAGAGCAGGGGAGAGAGAGAGAGCAGGGGAGAGAGAGCGAGAGAGAGAGCAGGGGAGAGAGAAAGAGAGAGAGAGAGAGAGAGGGAGAGAGAAAGAGCAGGGGAGAGAGAGAGAGCAGGGGAGGGAGAGAGAGAGAGCAACCAACTGACAGCCACTGCTTGACCAGCTGCCCTCCAGAGGCGTGTCCTAACCCTGACGTTTGTCCCCCCCCCCAAGGCCTCTCGGCCTCCTCGGAGCCCCTGATCTTCTCGGCGGACGGAGCGGGCGAGGAGGACCATGAGGGCGTGTCCTCCGGGGACTACGGCCTGGACGGCAGCGCCCCCTGGTACCTGCGGGTCCAGGAGCTGGCCCACGACAGCCTGATCGCCGCCACGCGCGCCCAGCTGGCCCGGGACGCCAAGGCCTGCCAGGACGCCAGGGACGGCCATGTCTTCCACAGTAAGGGCTCTCTAACGCTTCATGTTATCCCGTTTTCTACAGAAGGCAACGTGGGCGTTCCCCTCCCAGTGGAGGAGTGAGGAGTGAGGGGTAGTGAGGAGTGAGGGTTAGTGAGTAGTGAGGGTTAGTGAGTACTGAGTAGTAAGGGGTAGTGAGTAGTAAGGGGTGAGTAGTGAGGGTTAGTGAGTACTGAGTAGTAAGGGGTAGTGAGTAGTAAGGGGTAGTGAGGGTTAGTGAGTACTGAGTAGTAAGGGGTAGTGAGTAGTAAGGGTTAGTGAGTACTGAGTAGTAAGGGTGAGGGTTAGTGAGTAGTGAGTAGTAAGGGTTAGTGAGTAGTGAGGGTTAGTGAGTAGTGAGGGTTAGTGAGTAGTGAGTAGTAAGGGGTAGTGAGGGTTAGTGAGTAGTGAGGGTTAGTGAGTAGTGAGGGTTAGTGAGTAGTGAGGGTTAGTGAGGGTTAGTGAGTAGTAAGGGTTAGTGAGGGTTAGTGAGTAGTGAGGGTAAGTGAGTAGTGAGTAGTAAGGGGTAGTGAGGGTTAGTGAGTAGTGAGTAGTAAGGGTTAGTAAGTAGTGAGTAGTAAGGGTTAGTGAGTAGTGAGGGTTAGTGAATAGTAAGGGTTAGTAAGTAGTGAGTAGTGAGGGTTAGTGAGGTAGTGAGGGGTAGTGAGTAGTAAGGGTTAGTGAGTAGTAAGGGGTAGTGAGTACTGAGTAGTAAGGGTTAGTGAGTACTGAGTAGTAAGGGTTAGTGAGTAGTGAGGGGTAGTGAGTAGTAAGGGTTAGTGAGTAGTGAGGGTTAGTGAGTAGTGAGTAGTAAGGGTTAGTGAGGGTTAGTGAGTAGTAAGGGGTAGTGAGTAGTAAGGGGTAGTGAGTAGTAAGGGTTAGTGAGTAGTAAGGGTTAGTGAGTAGTAAGGGTTAGTGAGTACTAAGGGTTAGTGAGTACTGAGGGTTAGTGAGTAGTGAGGGTTAGTGAGTAGTGAATAGTGAGGGTTAGTAAGTAGTGAATAGTAAGGGTTAGTGAGTAGTGAGGGTTAGTGAAAAGTAAGGGTTAGTAAGTAGTGAGTAGTAAGGGTTAGTGAGTAGTGAGGGTTAGTGAGTAGTGAGGGTTAGTGAGTAGTGAGGGTAGTGAGGGTAGTGAGTAGTAAGGGTTAGTGAGTAGTGAGTAGCAAGTAGTGAGTAGTAAGGGTTAGTGAATAATAAGGGGTTGTGAGTAGTGAGGGTTAGTGAGTAGTGAGGGTTAGTGAGTAGTAAGGGTTAGTGAGTAGTGAGGGTTAGTGAGTAGTGAGGAGTAAGGGGTAGTGAATAGTGAGGGTTAGTGAGTACTGAGTAGTAAGGGTTAGTGAGTAGTGAAGGGTTAGTGAGTAGTGAGGGTTAGTGAGTAGTAAGGGGTAGTGAGTAGTGAGGGTTAGTGAGTACTGAGTAGTAAGGGTTAGTGAGTAGTGAGGGTTAGTGAGTAGTAAGGGTTAGTGAGTAGTGAGGGTTAGTGAGTAGTGAGGGTTAGTGAGTAGTGAGTAGTAAGGGGTAGTGAGTAGTGAGGGTTAGTGAGTACTGAGTAGTAAGGGGTAGTGAGTAGTAAGGGGTAGTGAGGGTTAGTGAGTACTGAGTAGTAAGGGGTAGTGAGTAGTAAGGGTTAGTGAGTACTGAGTAGTAAGGGTGAGGGTTAGTGAGTAGTGAGTAGTAAGGGTTAGTGAGTAGTGAGGGTTAGTGAGTAGTGAGGGTTAGTGAGTACTGAGTAGTAAGGGTTAGTGAGGGTTAGTGAGTAGTGAGGGTTAGTGAGTAGTGAGGGTTAGTGAGTAGTGAGGGTTAGTGAGTAGTGAGTAGTAAGGGTTAGTGAGTAGTGAGGGTTAGTGAGTAGTAAGGGGTAGTGAGGGTTAGTGAGTAGTGAGTAGTAAGGGTTAGTAAGGTAGTAGGATTAGTGAGTAGTGAGGGTTAGTGAATAGTAAGGGTTAGTGAGTAGTGAGGGTTAGTGAGTAGTAAGGGGTAGTGAGGGTTAGTGAGTAGTAAGGGTGTGAGGGTAGTGAGTAGTAAGGGTTAGTGAGTAGTAAGGGTTAGTGAGTACTGAGTAGTAAGGGTTAGTGAGTAGTGAGGGGTAGTGAGTAGTAAGGGTTAGTGAGTAGTGAGGGTTAGTGAGTACTGAGTAGTAAGGGTTAGTGAGTAGTGAGGGTTAGTGAGTAGTGAGGGTTAGTGAGTAGTGAGGGTTAGTAAGTAGTAAGGGTTAGTAAGTAGTGAGTAGTAAGGGTTAGTGAGTACTAAGGGTTAGTGAGTAGTGAGGGTTAGTGAGTAGTGAATAGTAAGGGTTAGTAAGTAGTAAGGGTTAGTGAGTAGTGAGGGTTAGTGAAAAGTAAGGGTTAGTAAGTAGTGAGTAGTAAGGGGTAGTGAGGGTATGAGGTTAGTGAGTAGTAAGGGTTAGTGAGTAGTGAGGGTTAGTGAATAGTAAGTAGTAAGGGTTAGTAAGTAGTGAGTAGTAAGGGTTAGTAAGTAGTGAGTAGTAAGGGTTAGTGAGTAGTAAGGGTTAGTAAGTAGTGAGGAGTAAGGGTTAGTAAGTATTGAATAGTAAGGGTTAGTGAGTAGTAAGGGGTAGTGAGTAGTAAGGGGTAGTGAGTAGTAAGGGTTAGTGAGTAGTAAGGGTTAGTAAGTAGTAAGGGTTAGTGAGTAGTAAGGGTTAGTAAGTAGTGAATAGTAAGGGTTAGTAAGTAGTGAGTAGTAAGGGTTAGTGAGGAGTAAGGGTTAGTAAGTAGTGAGGAGTAAGGGGTAGTGAGTAGTAAGGGTTAGTGAGTAGTAAGGGTTAGTAAGGGTTAGTGAGTAGTAAGGGGTAGTGAGTAGTAAGGGTTAGTAAGTAGTGAGTAGTAAGGGTTAGTAAGTAGTGAGTAGTAAGGCTTAGTAAGTAGTGAGTAGTAAGGGTTAGTGAGTAGTAAGGGTTAGTAAGTAGTGAATAGTAAGGGTTAGTAAGTAGTGAGTAGTAAGGGTTAGTGAGGAGTAAGGGTTAGTGAGGAGTAAGGGTTAGTAAGTAGTGAATAGTAAGGGTTAGTGAGTAGTATAGGGTTAGTAGTAGGTTAGTGAGTAGTGATAGTAAGGGTTAGTAAGTAGTGAGTAGTAAGGGTTAGTGAGTAGTGAGGGTTAGTGAAAAGTAAGGGTTGTAAGTAGTGAGTAGTAAGGGTTAGTAAGTAGTGAGGAGTAAGGGTTAGTGAGTAGTGAGGAGTAAGGGTTAGTGAGTAGTAAGGGTTAGTAAGTAGTGAGGAGTAAGGGTTAGTGAGTAGTAAGGGTTAGTAAGTAGTGAGTAGTAAGGGTTAGTAAGTAGTGAGGAGTAAGGGTTAGTAAGTAGTGAGTAGTAAGGGTTAGTGAGTAGTAAGGGTTAGTGAGTAGTGAGGAGTAAGGGGTAGTGAGTAGTAAGGGTTAGTGAGTAGTAAGGGGTAGTGAGGAGTAAGGGTTAGTGAGTAGTAAGGGTTAGTGAGTAGTGAGTAGTAAGGGTTAGTGAGTAGTAGTAGTAGTAGTGAGTAGTAAGGGTTAGTGAGTAGTAAGGGGTAGTGAGGAGTAAGGGTTAGTAAGTAGTGAATAGTAAGGGTTAGTGAGGACTAAGGGTTAGTGAGTAGTAAGGGTTAGTAAGTAGTGAATAGTAAGGGTTAGTGAGTAGTAAGGGTTAGTAAGTAGTGAGGAGTAAGGGTTAGTAAGTATTGAATAGTAAGGGTTAGTGAGTAGTAAGGGTTAGTAAGTAGTGAGTAGTAAGGGTTAGTAAGTAGTGAGTAAGGGTTAGTGAGTAGTAAGGGTTAGTAAGTAGTGAGGAGTAAGGGTTAGTAAGTAGTGAGGAGTAAGGGTTAGTGAGTAGTAAGGGTTAGTAAGTAGTGAGTAGTAAGGGTTAGTGAGTCGTGAGGAGTAAGGGTTAGTGAGTAGTGAGTAGTAAGGGTTAGTGAGTAGTAAGGGTGTAGTGAGTAGTAAGGGTTAGTGAGTAGTGAGTAGTAAGGGGTAGTGAGTAGTAAGGGTTAGTAAGTATTGAGTAGTAAGGGTTAGTGAGGAGTAAGGGTTAGTGAGTAGTAAGGGTTAGTAAGTAGTGAGTAGTAAGGGTTAGTAAGTAGTGAGTAGTAAGGGGTAGTGAGTAGTAAGGGTTAGTATGTAGTGAGTAGTAAGGGTTAGTGAGTAGTAAGGGTTAGTAAGTAGTGAGTAGTAAGGGTTAGTAAGTAGTAAGGGTTAGTGAGTAGTAAGGGTTAGTGAGTAGTAAGGTAGTGAGTAGTAAGGGTTAGTGAGTAGTAAGGGTTTGTGAGTAGTGAGTAGTAAGGGTTAGTGAGTAGTGAGGAGTAAGGGTTCGTGAGGAGTAAGCGGTAGTGAGTAGTAAGGGTTAGTGAGTAGTAAGGGTTAGTAAGTAGTGAGTAGTAAGGGTTAGTGAGTAGTAAGGGTTAGTGAGTAGTGAGTAGTAAGGGTTAGTAAGTTGTGAGTAGTAAGGGTTAGTGAGTAGTGAGGAGTAAGGGTTCGTGAGGAGTAAGCGGTAGTAAGGGTTAGTGAGTAGTAAGGGTTAGTAAGTAGTGAGTAGTAAGGGTTAGTAAGTAGTAAGGGTTAGTGAGTAGTAAGGGTTAGTAAGTAGTGAGTAGTAAGGGTTAGTGAGTAGTAAGGGTTAGTGAGTAGTAAGGGTTAGTGAGTAGTAAGGGGTAGTGAGTAGTAAGGGTAGTGAGTAGTGAGTAGTAAGTGTTAGTGAGTAGTAAGGGTTAGTGAGTAGTAAGGGTTAGTGAGTAGTAAGGGTTAGTAAGTAGTGAGTAGTGAAGAGATATGGACATGTGTCTTGTGTAATTCTTAAAAAAATCGCTTAAAAAGTTTCTTATCAATGATCATTAGTTTTAAAGGGCCCCTGTTGTTCCACCATGTTTGATTATCCGTTACAAGCCAAATGCAACGTGCCAAAACCTCCCCTCCCCTGTGGCAGCACAAGTGGTACAGTCCACCCAGCCTGCCAGGAGGTGAGCCTCCCAGTTGGTACAGTCCTCTGTGTCCAGTCTGCTGGGCCAATCAGATCCGCCCAAAGTCTGGGTGGCCACGCCCACATGAGGGTCGTTGAGGGGTCGACGTGACGGATAAACAACATCTGTCCTGTGCAGTGAAACGGGGTCCCTTAACGATGTTAAGAGGCAGTATGAACGCATAATCATTGAGAATGAATTGGTGCTTGATTATGAAGTGTATTAATGTACAGCTAGTTCACGTCTAAATCACCCATCAGAACTGCAATATTGGACATCGAGGTCAAAGTTTGAGTTTGAGTCCAAAAATAACCTTAATTGGCCCTCATTATCCTTCATTAGATGAGGACGGCCCACTTAGCCTCGGGGCTGTGGGTGAGACCCGTTAGCCATGGCGTGCTGAAGCCGCCACTGGCTCCCCGGGGGCCCCTGGGGGCCCTCGGCAGGTTAAAGCCTGACTGATTGCATTCAGTTGGAGAATCAGGCCGCTGGGCCGGGCTCTGATCTCAGACCCCACCTCAGAACCTGATTAACCTCCGCCGGCCCGTGGTCAGGGGGACCTGCTGCCATTTCCTCCACGTCCTCTCCATCTCCACGTCCTCTCCATCTCCACGTCCACTCCATCTCCATCTCCATAGTCTCTCCGGCTGGTTTTTATTCTCTTGCTTATTATTTTTCTCTTACGTTTTGTTTTCCTCTCTGTCTGTCTGTCTGTCTGTCTCTGTGTGTGTGTGTGTGTGTGTGTGTTGCCTAGGTGACCACGGGCACAGCTTGGCGTCTGAGGAGCAGCAGCAGCGGGCGTCACCCAGGTCTCCTCGCCCGTCGCTCTCCAAGCAGATGCTGCGCTGCTCGTTCGAAGGCTGCTGTCGCACCTTCACCTGGCCAGCCCACCTCAAGTACCACCTGAAGACACACAGGTGAGGCCCCGCCCACCTCAAGTACCACCTGAAGACACACAGGTGAGGCCCTGCCCACCTCCAGTACCACCTGAAGAAGGTGCACGGGTTCTGGTTCAGCGAGGCTAAATCGAAGTGATGCTTTACGGATGTAAATTAGGAACAAGTCACCTTTACCATTGAAGGTGACTTGTTCCTAATTTACATCCGTAAAGCATCACTTCGATTTAGCCTCGCTGAACCAGAACCCGCTATGCGTCATGGAGATAAAGTGGAATAATGTTAAGAATTATAATAATAATTATAGTAATTAGTGGACATCAGGGTTCCTTTCTTCTGCGGCGTCGTGGGCATCGAGTAGCGCTCGATACAGGAGAGCTCAGTCTGTTGGGACTTGGGAACCGGAAGGTCGCCGGTTCAAGTCCCCTCCTAAACACCTGGTCACTGCCTCGGTGCCCTTGAGCAAGGCACCAGCCCCTCCCCTGCCCCCCTGTATATCCAACAGCTGATACCCACTGCTCCTCATACTAGGATGGGTTACATGAGAGGAACTCATCTCACTGTGAGGACATGAGACCAATAGAGGATTCAACCCTCCAGGTTTAGGTTCCAGGGAACCAGCACTAGAGGTAGACTCCATCTCCGGTTAAAAGCCACGGCGTGTTGTGTTGTGGGTTCCCCTCTCGGCCCCCAGGAACGAGCGGCGGTTCCGGTGCGGGTCCGAGGGCTGTGGGAAGAGCTTCTACGTCCTGCAGAGGCTGCAGGTCCACATGAGGACCCACAGTGGAGACAAGCCCTTCATCTGCAAGGACTGTGGCAAGAAGTTCACCACCGCCGGGAACCTCAAGAACCACCGCCGCACGCACACCGGTGAGGGGGGGGGGACGAGGAACACACGAGGATCACCGTGATGCTAACGATCTCAACCATTGATAACCAGAACCGTACATAACGCCGATGGTGAGGTGAACGACTGAAAGATTATGCGGATCATGATCAATAATTAAAACGATAGAACGAATGGAAAAAGGAGGATTAGAATATCGGTGACGATGCTTTTGATGATCATATTTTGTAGAACGGACAATTTGGACGGATGTGTTGCTTCAGTCCAGCGTAGGAAACGGATGTCTGAACCAAAGCCATGTTTTTACACCCTGATCTTAGTGGTGCATAACCGATGAAGCTTAGCTTTCCGTTTCTAGTTTTTAAGAGCATCTCTTCCATCGTATATAGCGGGGGAACGAGGGTCGCCGGAGCTCCCCAACCCCGACTGCAACCAGAGCCCGTTGGCTTGGTGGGGAGGGGTTCTATAACCTTTTATGAGGTCTCTCAGGCAGCAGATGGACCGGGCTGTGCTGTACCAACCGGGCCTCAGCCGGCCGTTAAAACTATAAAAGTTGTTGTTGTTGCAAACTGTGCAGCTCTGCCCAATCAGCACATATCTCTCCCCGGAAGACCCCGCCCACGTCCACACAACTGTTAGGATGGGGAAAAAACGTGTGTGTGTGTGTGTGTGTGTGTGTGTGTGTGTGTGTGTGTGTGTGTGTGTGTGTGTGTGTGTGTGTGTGTGTGTGTGTGTGTGTGTGTGTGTGTGTGTGTGTGTGTGTGTGTGTGTGTGTGTGTGTGTGTGTGTGTGTGTGTGTGTGTGTGTGTGTGTGTGTGTGTGTGTGTGTGTGTGTGTGTGTGTCAGGGGAGAAGCCGTTCCTGTGTGAAGCAGATGGCTGTGGGCGGTGCTTTGCAGAATACTCCAGCCTCCGGAAACACATGCTGGTTCACTCAGGTGAGAGGCGGCTCTGACACAGAGAAACACTTCCTGGTCCCCTCTGAGCCCCCGGCCCTCTAATCACCTCGCTGTGTGTGTGTGCTCCCTCCCAGGTGAGAAGCCTCATCAGTGTGCTATCTGTGGGAAGACGTTCTCCCAGTCGGGCAGCAGAAACGTCCACATGAGGAAGAGACACGGAGAGGAGGGCCTCGAAACAGGTCTGCCCCTCCCCCCCCCCCCCCCCCCCCACTGTCTCTCCCTCCTCCCCCCCCCCCCCCACTGTCTCTCCCTCCTCCCCCCCCCCCCCACTGTCTCTCCCTCCTCCCTCCCCCCTCGTGTTGAGTTCTCTCTCTCCTCCCTGTCTGTTTCTCCACTACTGTCTCTCCCTCCCCCATCTCTCTTCTCACCCTCTCATTCCCCTCCGTCTCTTCTCCTGTAATCCTCTCCTTGTGGGTTCCTGTTCATAGTAGAGTAGGCATCAGGAGCTAATAGGGCCGCATTGAGAACAGTGGCACGCACCGCACGCGCGCACGCGCACGTACGCACGCACGCGTGACATGTATTTGGTATCACTAAGTTTTTCTCTCGCGCTGTATTAGCCTCTAATGTGTGTGTGTGTGTGTGTTGTGTGTGTGTGTGTGTGTGTGTGTGTGTGTGTGTGTGTGTGTGTGTGTGTGTGTGTGTGTGTGTGTGGTGTGTGTGTGTGTGTGTGTGTGTGTGTGTGTGTGTGTGTGTGTGTGTGTGTGTGTGTGTGTTGTGTGTGTCCGACCGAAAGGGGAGGCTCTGACCCACAGCAGCCTCTTGGAGGCAGACAGCGAGGTTGCTAACGTTCTGGTCGGCATGACGACGATGGCGGCGGCAGCACCGGTCCGGTCTGTGAGTCTCCATGACCACGGGATGCTGAGAGCTCAAGGTACCACAGCACACAGGATGCTGAGAGCTCAAGGTACCACAGCACACGCGCTGATGGATCCATAACAACAGGGTTTTAATACCTGTTCATCTTTTTATGGCAGACGTCGACGTTGTGTATATAACTGAGAGGGGGGCCAGTGGGCATGTCATTCATCAATCGGCCGTTCAATACACACACACACACACACACACACACACACACACACACACACACACACACACACACACACACACACACACACACACACACACACACACACACACACACACACACACACACACACACACACACACACACACTAAAACTGCATCATTCCTCTTCTCCTTTCAGGCTCCTCAGACTCTGTGGTGATTCTGTCCCAACCTCATGACCTGGTGACCATGGCAACGCCAGGGCCCTCCTACACGGAGGATGTGGGGCCATTGCTGTAGATTGTTGTTTTGTTTTGGTTTGAATTTTTTTCTTTCTTATTTTTCTAACGATGGAGAGAATTCCTACTGCCCACTTTGTCTTCACAAACAGGACGAAATAAATAAATCTATATTTTTGTTGTACATATGCTAATAACTACTCATCACTGTACATACTTATTACATACTGTAACCACACCTCCACGGTGGGTCGCTTGGTGGGTTTTTGTGTGAATTCAGACGTTTATACAACCGATGTTTCCTCACGTTAGGGTTTGGTTTTACCTCCAAGACTTCCAGAGATAGACTGTTGGGGAGGAGAGGAGGGTGAGGAGGGTCTGAGGGTGAGGAGGGTCTGAGGGTGAGGAGGGTCTGAGGGTGAGGAGGGTCTCTGAGGGTGAGGAGGGTGAGGAGGGTCTGAGGGTGAGGAGGGTGAGGAGGGTGAGGAGGGTGAGGAGGGTCTGAGGGTGAGGAGGGTCTGAGGGTGAGGAGGGTCTGAGGGTGAGGAGGGTCTCTGAGGGTGAGGAGGGTCTCTGAGGGTGAGGAGGGTCTGAGGGTGAGGAGGGTCTGAGGGTGAGGAGGGTCTCTGAGGGTGAGGAGGGTCCTGAGGGTGAGGAGGGTCTCTGAGGGTGAGGAGGGTCTCTGAGGGTGAGGAGGGTCTCTGAGGGGGAGGAGGATCTCAGAGGGGGAGGAGGGTCTCTGATGCCTCGTTTCCACCAACGCAAGCCAAGTTCTAGCTCTCGGATGGCGCTAGAGCCGGTTCGCAGTTGGTTCAACTGAGGCAGCGGAGGGTGAGGGGGAGAGGAGGGTCTCAGAGGGTGAGGGGGTGAGGAGGGTCTCTGAGGCAGCGGAGGGTCTCAGAGGGTGAGGGGGAGAGGAGGGTCTCAGAGGGTGAGGAGGGTCTCTGAGGCAGAGGAGGGTCTCAGAGGGTGAGGGGGAGAGGAGGGTCTCAGAGGGTGAGGAGGGTCTCTGAGGGAGAGGAGGGTCTCAGAGGGTGAGGAGGGTCTTTGAGGCAGAGGAGGGTCTCAGAGGGTGAGGGGGAGAGGAGGGTCTCAGAGGGTGAGGAGGGTCTCAGAGGGGGAGGAGGGTCTCAGAGGGAGAGGAGGGTCTCAGAGGGAGAGAAGGATCTGAGGGGGAGAGGAGGGTCTCAGAGGGTGAGGGGGAGGAGGGTCTGAGGGGGAGAGGAGGGTCTCAGAGGGTGAGGGGGAGGAGGGTCTCAGAGGGTGAGGGGGAGGAGGGTCTCAGAGGGTGAGGGGGAGGAGGGTCTCAGAGGGTGAGGGTGAGGAGGGTCTCAGAGGGTGAGGAGGGTCTCAGAGGGTGAGGGGAGAGGAGGGTCTCAGAGGGTGAGGGGGAGGAGGGTCTCAGAGGGTGAGGGGGAGGAGGGTGTCAGAGGGGGAGGAGGGTCTCAGAGGGTGAGGGGGAGGAGGGTCTCAGAGGGTGAGAACGTTTAGTCTCTCAAACGTTTAGTCTCTCAATGGGCTTTGGCAAGTGAAACATACGTTAGCTGTGCTTTTTTCTAATTTACAAAGATTTAGACCCACAGACTCCACGTGGCTGACACCACAGACTCCACGCTTTAACTCAAGCATACAAACTAATAAGACACTTTGGGTTCATCACTCCTGTCCAAATCAAGCATGGAAAACAGTTTTCAAAAGACTAAATAACGCCCATGCATCTGGCCCTCGTCGTCGGAGAGCGGTGGGGGTACATCTCCAAACTTCAGCTTCTTCTGAACGGCCAGGGTGTGGTCCGAGGCGGGTCCAGGGTGTGGTCCGAGGCGGGTCCAGGGTGTGGTCCGAGGCGGGTCCAGGGTGTGGTCCGAGGCGGGGCGTGTGATGAATGACGGGGAGTAGCTCAATATATAAACACTGGAGAGAGTCATTTCTGGTAAGACATTAAGGAACTCTGGAGGTTGGTTACGCCACTTAGGAAATAAAAGGCCACAGACGTCTGGGCAGTGAGTGAGCACCCCCCCCCCCCCCCCCCTCACTCCCACACCTCAGTGTATCTTCAGGTTGTAGAAGTGGTCCAGCATGGCGCCCAGAGACCAGCTGGCCTCTACATGGTTCACCTTCTTGGTCAACTGGGGGGAGATGAGGGGGGAGATATGAGGGGGTGAGGGGGGAGAGGTGGGGGGGGAGCAGACAAGACCAAATCCCCGATTAGCTTCTCCTATGGACTGTGATAATAACAGCAGGTGACCCACTAGCCTCTCCTATGGACTGTGATAATAACAGCAGGTGACCCACTAGCCTCTCCTATGGACTGTGATAATAACAGCAGGTGACCCACTAGCCTCTCCTATGGACTGTGATAATAACAGCAGGTGACCCACTAGCCTCTCCTATGGACTGTGATAATAACAGCAGGTGACCCACTTGTTGTCTTTTGTTGTGGTTCTTTTTAATCTGCAGTTTGTTGCTTCACTTCACAACATTAGGATCCCAGGTGACGATGTTAACACCTACAGGTGCAGCAAACAATCCATATGTAGGATATATAATACATATAACAATATGCCATATAACAAACCTTAACCTGCTGAAGCAGAGCTAGACCTGACACATGGATTCCATTGCGCTCTCTCTCTCTCTCTCTCTCTCTCTCTCTCTCTCTCTCTCTCTCTCTCTCTCTCTCTCTCTCTCTCACCCCCCCCCTCTCTCTCTCTCACTCTCACCCTCTCTCTCTCTCTCTCTCTCTCTCTCACCCCCCTCTCTCTCTCTCTCTCACCCCTCTCTCTCTCTCTCTCTCTCTCTCCCCTCTCTCTCATCCTCTCTCTCTCTCTCTCTCTCTCTCTCTCTCTCTCTCTCTCTCTCCTCTATCTTCTCCCTCTCTCCCTCTTCTCTCTCCGTTCCCCCTCTATCTCTCTTGCTCTATGTTCTCCCTCCCTTGTTCTCTCTCTCTTCCCTCTCTCTTCTCCCTCACCCCTCTCCTTTCCCCCTTCCTCTCTTCCTCCCTCCTCTCCCTCTCCTCCCCCATACTGCTGTATTAAACCCTCTTATAGGATATAGGGTGGAGTGATGGAAGCCGCTGGCCCTTTAACCTGTCCAGTCCTTCTCCGTACACACAGAGAACAGCTAAATGCTTCTCGTACGCCCAGCTCGTTCCCTCGCATCCATTTATTCTTCCCCAAAACCAAAATGGTTGTTATTGTTTACGTGCACTCGATTAACCACAGCAGTAGCAGAGGTAGCAGTAGCAGCGTTATGGGTAGCAGTAGCAGCGGTATGGGTAGCAGTAGCAGCGGTAGGGGTAGCAGTAGCAGTAGCAGCGGTATGGGTAGCAGTAGCAGTAGCAGCGGTAGGGGTAGCAGTAGCAGTAGCAGCGGTATGGGTAGCAGTAGCAGCGGTATGGGTAGCAGTAGCAGTAGCAGCGGTAGGGGTAGCAGTAGCAGCGGTATGGGTAGCAGTAGCAGTAGCAGCGGTATGGGTAGCAGTAGCAGTAGCAGCGGTATGGGTAGCAGTAGCAGTAACAGCAGTAGCAGAGGTAGCAGTAGCAGCGTTATGGGTAGCAGTAGCAGCGGTATGGGTAGCAGTAGCAGCGGTAGGGTAGCAGTAGCAGTAGCAGCGGTATGGGTAGCAGTAGCAGTAGCAGCGGTAGGGGTAGCAGTAGCAGTAGCAGCGGTATGGGTAGCAGTAGCAGCGGTATGGGTAGCAGTAGCAGTAGCAGCGGTAGGGGTAGCAGTAGCAGTAGCAGCGGTATGGGTAGCAGTAGCAGTAGCAGCGGTATGGGTAGCAGTAGCAGTAGCAGCGGTATGGGTAGCAGTAGCAGTAACAGCGGTATGGGTAGCAGTAGCAGTAGCAGCGGTATGGGTAGCAGTAGCAGTAACAGCGGTATGGGTAGCAGTAGCAGTAGCAGCGGTATGGGTAGCAGTAGCAGTACAGCGGTATGGGTAGCAGTAGCAGTAGCAGTAGCAGCAGTAGGGGTAGCAGTAGCAGTAACAGCGGTATGGGTAGCAGTAGCAGCGGTATGGGTAGCAGTAGCAGTAGCAGCGGTATGGGTAGCAGTAGCAGTAGCAGCGGTATGGGTAGCAGTAGCAGTAACAGCGGTATGGGTAGCAGTAGCAGTAGCAGTAGCAGCGGTAGGGGTAGCAGTAGCAGTAACAGCGGTATGGGTAGCAGTAGCAGTAGCAGCGGTATGGGTAGCAGTAGCAGTAACAGCGGTATGGGTAGCAGTAACAGCGGTATGGGTAGCAGTAGCAGTAGCAGCGGTATGGGTAGCAGTAGCAGTAACAGCGGTATGGGTAGCAGTAGCAGTAGCAGTAGCAGCGGTAGGGTAGCAGTAGCAGTAACAGCGGTATGGGTAGCAGTAGCAGTAGCAGCGGTATGGGTAGCAGTAGCAGTAGCAGCGGTATGGGTAGCAGTAACAGCGGTATGGGTAGCAGTAGCAGTAGCAGCGGTATGGGTAGCAATAGCAGTAACAGCGGTATGGGTAGCAGTAGCAGCGGTATGGGTAGCAGTAGCAGTAGCAGCGGTATGGGTAGCAGTAGCAGTAACAGCGGTATGGGTAGCAGTAGCAGTAGCAGCGGTATGGGTAGCAATAGCAGTAACAGCGGTATGGGTAGCAGTAGCAGCGGTATGGGTAGCAGTAGCAGTAGCAGCGGTATGGGTAGCAGTAGCAGTAGCAGCGGTATGGGTAGCAGTAGCAGTAACAGCGGTAAGGGTAGCGGTAGCAGTAGCAGTAGCAGTAGCAGCGGTATGGGTAGCAGTAGCAGTAACAGCGGTAAGGGTAGCGGTAGCAGTAGCAGTAGCAGCGGTATGGGTAGCAGTAGCAGTACAGCGTAGGGTAGCAGTAGCAGTAGCAGCGGTAAGGGTAGCAGTAGCAGTAACAGCGGTAAGGGTAGCAGTAGCAGTAGCAGCGTAAGGTAGCAGTAGCAGTAGCAGCGGTATGGGTAGCAGTAGCAGCGGAGGCCTCACCTGGAGCAGGGTGGTCTCCTTGAAGCCGAAGCCGTCCTGGAGGAGACAGGTGATGTAGGTGAGGTCCAGGCACAGGAAGGGCCGGGACACCGCCCCCACGCCCTGGGACAGCTTGTTGCACACTGAGAGAAAAACAGGAAGAAAAGAAAGTTCCTCAGGTGACATCATCGGTCCGTCTGTATGCAGCTGGGGG
Organism: Muraenolepis orangiensis; assembly: GCA_027704905.1. Classification (NCBI taxonomy): domain Eukaryota; kingdom Metazoa; phylum Chordata; class Actinopteri; order Gadiformes; family Muraenolepididae; genus Muraenolepis; species Muraenolepis orangiensis. Next base: position 25,238,192 of record CM051019.1, read on the forward strand.
AGGGAGGGGAGGGGAGGGGAGGGAGGGAGGAGGGAGGGGAGGGAGGGGGGAGGGGAGGGAGGGGGGAGGGGTCTCTGCAGCAGCTCGGGCCCTGGGGACGACGTGCCAGACGCAAGCGCTCCGACTCACCCTCCTTGGCGCGCTTCTTGAAGTCTCTGACCTCCAGGGTTCCTCCTCCAGCACCGTCTGTGGAGCGAGGGAGGGAGGAGAGGTGAGCGGGGGAGGAGGGAGGGAGGAGGGAGGGAGGAGAGGTGAGCGGGGGAGGAGGGAGGGAGGAGGGAGGGAGGAGAGGTAAGCGGGGGAGGAGGGAGGGAGGAGGAGGGAGGAGGGAGGGAGGAGAGGTGAGTGGGGGAGGAGGGGGGAGAGGTAAGCGGGGGAGGAGGGAGGGAGGAGGGAGGGAGGAGAGGTGAGCGGGGGAGGAGAGAGGGAGGAGGGAGGGAGGAGAGGTGAGCGGGGGAGGAGGGGGGAGAGGTAAGCGGGGGAGGAAGGAAGGAGGAGGGAGGGAGGAGAGGTGAGCGGGGGAGGAGGGAGGGAGGAGAGGTGAGTGGGGGAGGAGGGGGGAGGAGAGGTGAGTGGGGGAGGAGGGGGGAGAGGTGAGCGGAGGAGGAGGGAGGGAGGAGGAGGGAGGAGAGGTGAGCGGGGGGGGAGGGAGGGGAGGAGGAGGGAGGAGGGGGAGAGGTGGTCTGCTACAGCGGTTATCCTAATGAGAGCAGTTGTGTGGATTTCCATAACGCCCAGAATAGCTCCAACGGCGGCCTTACATCCAGGGACAGGAGGAGAGGACAGCCATTTCTCCAATAATTACCCCCCACCTATATCTTGACTTGGCCACCCCCCCCCCCCCCCCTCCTTGTGAGACAGGGTGGAGGGGGGGGGTGGAGGAGGGAGGGGGGGGCAGTGACTCACTGAGATCAGTAGCACCCTGCTGGGTTGCTGTAATTATATAAGGTCTGTGCATATGTTCCCTCTCACCGTTTATGTAAGCATGCAGGCGCAAATCTCACACACACACACACACACGTGGACACACACACACACACGTGGACACACACACACACACACACGTGGACACACACACACACGTGGACACACACACACGTGGACACACACACACACGTGGACACACACACACACACATGTGGACACACACATACACACGTGGACACACACACACACACGTGGACACACACACACACACGTGGACACACACACACACATACACACACGTGGACACACACACACACACACACGTGGACACACACACACACGTGGACACACGCACACGTGGACACACGCACACGTGGACACACACACACACACACGTAGACACACACACACACGTGGACACACACATACACACACGTGGACACACACACACACACGTAGACACACACACACACACATACACACACGTGGACACACACACACACGTGGACACACACACACACGTGGACACACACACACACATGGACACACACACGGACACACACACGTGGACACACACACACACACACACATACGTGGACACACACACACACACATATGTGGACACACACACGTGACACACACACGTGACACACACACACACACATACGTGGACACACACACGTGGACACACACACACACACACACACACACACACACATACGTGGACACACACACACACACGTGGACACACACACACACACATGGACACACACACTGACACACACACGTGGACACACACACACACACGTGGACACACACACACACACGCACAGGCACCATCCCACCCACCGATGAGGCCTGCGTCCACGGCGCGGTCGTAGTAGTAGGAGAAGGCGTAGAAGGCGGAGCCGTCGTGGAGCTCCAGGGGCTGGTGGACCACGCCCTGCACCACCCCCAACACCTCCTGGTGGCACCGCCTGTACCCCCCCTGACCTGACCCACACCACACCACACACACACACACACACCACACCACACCACACCGCACACACACACACCACACACACACACATGAAAACCTGGTTGGAAAATCCAGCGTTTTCAGATTACAGGTCATTATATGATAACTATATTCCCATAATTTTGACAACAATTAGTTTCCAATTGTTCCAGTAGTGAGGAGATGGTCCTCATTGTAACCCTGAGGGAGGATCCTGAGCCCTGTGGAACAGAACCTCCTCAGACAGCTCTTCTCTGTCCCTTCCTGTGGTTACGCTCGCTTTGTTTCTGTGTCTCACCGAGTCTGGAGGACGAGACGTCTCGCTCTGATTCACATGAGCTCAGGAGAGAGAGAGAGAGAGAGAGAGAGAGAGAGAGCGAGAGAGAGAGAGAGAGAGAGAGAGAGCGAGCGAGCTTCAGGCTGACGTGGGTCCCACAGCGTGGAGGAGGCTCAGTGTTAAATTACATTGCAGAGGTTTTGACGGCCTGACACAAAACTGAACATTTAAAATATTGTTGTGAAAATAGGTTGAAAAAGTATTCTTTAAGCAGCAGGGAGAGGGGGTTGAGGAGGCCTTTAGAGAGCGGGCTGCCCACATTGGGGATTGAACCCAGAACCTTCCGGTAGGAAGAGCCCCTAGCCACTACCTCTCCCCGCCCGATCCGTCGATGTCTGGATTACCTGGGTCTCTTTAGGGCCGTCAATCAGAAAACAATCAATCACAAAACACGCTGTGATTAATCAGTGATCACAGTGATGGAACATCAACATGGTTGCTGGGGAAAGACGCCACATGAAGGGATTGAATTGAAAAGGCCTTACATCATCGTACTTTATAACTTCACCTGTTATCACCACTGTGAGCTATGGTCTAACTTCCACAGGGGAGCTGGAGTTATCTCACCGCTAATAAGACAAGGTTATATATATATATATATATGTATATATATATACATATATATATATACACGCTGTATGTATATATACGTATATATATATATGTATCTTTCCAATGAGGGGCTATCATGTCCAAGTGGTAAACACAGTTTTTGCCCATTTAGAATTGACCTTTCAAAATGGGTTGAAGGTTAGAGAGACAACTCCAGGGAGCAGAGAAAGGAGACACAGTCCAGCCCTCTCTCCCCCTCTCTCACCCCCCTCCCTCTCTCCCCCCCTCCCTCTCTCCCCCCTCTCACCCCCCCTCCCTCTCTCCCCCCCCTCCCTCTCTCCCCCTCTCTCACCCCCTCTCTCCCCCCCTCCCACCCCCCTCCCTCTCTCCCCCTCTCTCACCCCCCTCCCTCTCTCACCCCCTCTCTCCCCCCCTCCCACCCCTCTCCCCCTCTCTCACCCCCCTCCCTCTCTCCCCTCTCTCCCCCCCTCCCACCCCCCTCCCTCTCTCCCCCTCTCTCACCCCCCTCCCTCTCTCCCCCCTCCCTCTCTCCCCCTCTCTCACCCCCTCTCACCCCCCTCCCTCTCTCCCCCCCTCCCACCCCCCTCCCTCTCACCCCCTCTCTCCCCCCCTCCCACCCCCCTCCCTCTCCCCCCCCCTCTCACCCCCCTCCCTCTCTCCCCCCCTCTCTCCCCCCTCTCACCCCCCTCCCTCTCTCCCCTCTCTCACCTCTCTCTACCGGGGACCTGATACCGGGGCCCTGAACCGGGGCCCTGAACCGGGGCCCTGAACCGGGGACCTGATACCGGGGCCCTGAAGTTGTTGTAGCCGTGGAGGCCCCTCACCGTCCGGGGCCCCGCGGAGCCGGTAGCTGATCCCCCCGAAGCTCCACTGCTCCCTGAACTGGCTGGGCAGACAGGAGCTGGAGAAGACCCGCCGCTCCACCCCTACAGGAACCACCGGGAGAGCCACAACAAGCTGTTCAATCAAAGTCCAAAATGTACTTTATGAACGTTGACTTTTTACTCGCTAGAGTGGGGAAATCTACCGGCCGAGCGACGTTTTAATAAGTAAGTAAACACAGAATGTTTTTTATCTGCCAAAACGCTCAAATGGATCAACATCTTAACGGAACAGTTCGGATTACAAATCCTAATTCCTTCACAATGAAAACGACTTTGACATGTTTTGAGCGCTCGTACCTGGGACTCCCAGGGCCCCCAGCGTGGCCAGCCGGCCAGCCATCAGTCCTCTGCCCAGGTAACTGCAGGGGGGGTCAGAGGTCACGGTCAGAGAGCCTCGGGACCACACACGGCTTGAGGCCCCTTCTGACAGTGGGCCCCACAGAACTCCCCGCTCATGCTACGCTAATCAGCTAGCCCGATGATCAGACACAGATCAGGTTTTTCAGGATCAAACCAGATGGTTCCGACCGTGGGATTCTGTTTTTAACAGAAACTAGCGCACAGTTGCTGTATTCAACCTGACCAGTTTGTGATCAAACTGGCCGGCAGTGAGAAGGTTGTGGAGAGAGAGATGGTCCTAATATCAGAATATCTGGGCCCTTTTTGGCCGTCTATTCTCCGTTGGGCCGAGGGAGACGCTTGTATGTCAGCCTTACAGGAAGGCTTTGATCCTTAATGAGGCTGAGAGGACGGGGAGACAAGCGGAAAACAAACAAAAAGCATTTTCTTTGCTGCATGGCTGCACACACCTCCCCCCTCCTCCTCCTCTCCTCCCCCCCTCCTCCTCTCCTCCACCTCCCCCTCCTCCTCCTCTCCTCCCCCCCTCCTCCTCTCCTCCACCTCCCCCTCCTCCTCCTCTCCTCCCCCCCTCCTCCTCTCCTCCACCTCCCCCTCCTCCTCCTCTCCTCCCCCCCTCCTCCACCTCCCCCCTCCTCCTCCTCCTCTCCTCTCCTCCCCCCCTCCTCCTCTCCTCCACCTCCCCCCTCCTCCTCCTCCTCTCCTCTCCTCCCCCCCTCCTCCTCTCCTCCACCTCCCCCCCCTCTCCTCCTCCCCTCCTCCTCTCCTCCACCTCCCCCCTCCTCTCCTCCTCTCCTCCACCTCCCCCCTCCTCCTCCTCTCCTCCCCCCCTCCTCCTCTCCTCCACCTCCCCTCCTCCCCTCCTCCTCCCCCTCCTCCTCCTCTCCTCCCCCCCTCCTCCTCTCCTCCACCTCCTCCTCCTCTCCTCCACCTCCTCCTCCTCCCCCTTCCGTCTCCTTCCCATCTCCCCCTCCTCCCCTCCTCCTCCCTCCTCCTCCTCCTCCCCCTCCTCCTCCTCCTCCCCCTTCCGTCTCCTTCCCATCTCCCCCTCCTCCCCTCCTCCTCTCCCCCCCTCTCCTCCCCTCCTCCCCCCCCTCCTCCCCTCCCCTCCTCCTCTCCTCCCCCCCTCCTCCTCCCCTCCTCCTCCTCCTCCTCCTCCTCCTCCTCCTCCTCCTCCTCCTCCTCCTCCCCCCCAGGACCTACCTGTGACTGTACAGTTGGTGGGATGTGTTGAACACCTCAAACTGGGCCACAAAGTCCACACCAGGGGAGCTCTGGATGGTCTTCTGGGTGGAGCACAGAGCAGATGGAGCACAGAGCAGATGGAGCACAGAGCAGATGGAGCACAGAGCAGGTAGAGCACAGAGCAGGTAGAGCACAGAGCAGGTGGAGCACAGAGTTGGTGGATTACAGAGTAGGTGGAGCACAGAGAAGGTGGAGCACAGAGTAGGTGGAGCACAGAGCAGGTGGAGCACAGAGAAGGTGGAGCAGAGAGCAGGTGGAGCACAGAGCAGGTAGAGCACAGAGCAGGTGGAGCACAGAGCAGATAGAGCACAGAGCAGATGGAGCACAGAGAAGGTGGAGCAGAGAGCAGGTGGAGCACAGAGCAGGTGGAGCACAGAGCAGGTGGAGGACACCGCCTCACCAAAGGATCAACCCGCTCTGTTCCAGTCAACCCAAACCCTTCTCCATGAACCCGTGCTGCAGGCGACGCCCAGCGACCTACCCTGAGTTGGGGCAGGAAGGTGATCTGAGTGGACCCCCCCCCGAGGTCCAGGATGCCCACCGTGTGCTCAGGGTTCGCCTGCAGGTGACCTAGAAAAAGATCCAACTCTTTACCTCCTCACCACGGGGGGGGGAGAACCGAGTCTGCTCTGTGTGAACTACGGATGGATGAAAGGAAAATAAATATATATATATATATTTATATATATATATATGGGAAAACCGTTGACAAGCTCCACTGTATCTTATTAAACTGCTCAGTGGTTGAAACTGAGACACCTGAATACACAATATGGTGGGGCAAGGCAAGAGCCATGGAATATGGGCTTCTAGGATCCTCTTCACACAGGTGTGTACCAGAGTGATCTATCTCCCCTCTCTCTATCTGGGGGAGGCTACAGATCATCTGTACTGGTCAGGAAATGTCAGGGAAATCGATCTATGCGTGCGTCTGTTATTGTAATACATCACCAAGACTTAAAGGTCCTTGCCATTGGTGATTGGTGTGTTCACTTAAATACTATTCAAGACATTAAACATACAGAGAGCACAATATCAACTCTCAAAATCATTTAATGCTGGGTGGGTGGGCTGTCGCTTAAATTAATTAAAAGATTGCCAGTTGCGATGCTAACCTTAGATATGATGAAAAACAACTATTTCGTTTTCACAATCTGGACATCTTTCAATGGCCGGTGTTGACCTGTTTGATTAGTTTGGTTCAGCAGGGTGGCCAGGGCTTAAAGAACCCTAGTGGTTAGGATGGATATGGGCATGGTGGCCTAGACACGTAAGACCGTTTAAAAACCAAACCTTGTGTTTTAGGGGCGGGGGTTAAGGGTCATGGTCTCTAATGGTCTTTCTGAAGGTACTTCAGTACCTCAGAAAGTACAAGCGTGGTAGAACACCTGCAGCCAGGACCTCTAAAGAGTGTTTCTAGTAAACCCACCTGTGAGGAAGTTGATGGAGATCCAGGCCAGCACTCCTATTGTACGGGAAAGGGCAAAGCAGACAGAGCCCACAGAAAGCAAAAGTCATTCCAGGATGAAGTCACTGCGGTGGGACGTCCTGCTCCGGCTCAGTGGGACGTCCTGCTCCAGCTCACGGCGTCACCTCCAGGACCATCATTAAGGTGCTACTTAACACTCGAGCACTTGAACAAACCACCGCAGACGCTCACCGAGGACTCAATGTTTTGGGGGGGGAAATGCTGACAAATAAATGTGTACACTGTGGCACTCGGTCTCCTTAAAGACGTGATGACTGAGTAGTCCATGAGTAGTCCCTGAGTAGACCCTGAGTAGTCCCTGAGTAGACCCTTAGTATAACCTGAGTAGACTCTGAGTAGACCCTGAGTAGTCCCTGAGAAGACCCTGAGTAGTCCCTGAGTAGTCCATTAGTAGTCCCTGAGTAGACCCTAAGTAGACCCTTAGTAGTCCCCGAGTAGACCCTGAGTAGTCCCTGAGAGTAGACCCTGAGTAGTCCCTGAGTAGTCCCTGAGTAGACCCTGAGTAGACCCTGAGTAGTCCCTGAGTAGTCCCTAAGGAGACCCTTAGTAGTCCCCGAGTAGACCCTGAGTAGTTCCTGAGTAGTCCCTGAGAGTAGACCCTGAGTAGTCCCTGAGTAGTCCCTGAGTAGTCCCTGAATAGACCCTGAGTAGACCCTGAGTAGACCCTGAGTAGACCCTGAGACCCTTAGTAGTCCCTGAGTAGACTCTGAGTAGAAGCTGAGACCCTGAGTAGACCCTGAGTAGTCCCTGAGTAGACCCTGAGTAGAACCTGAGTAGACCCTGAGTAGTCCCTGAGTAGACCCTGAGTAGACCCTGAGTAGAAGCTGAGACCCTGAGTAGTTCCTGAGTAGTCCCTGAGAGTAGACCCTGAGTAGACCCTGAGTAGAACCTGAGTAGACCCTGAGTAGACCCTGAGTAGACCCTGGGTAGACCCTGAGTAGACCCTGAGTAGACCCTGAGTAGACCCTGAGTAGGTCATCACAACAACTCCACAGACAGACCACTCACACCGTGGTAATAATCCCGGCTGGGGTTTCACTTAAACACGTCCTCAGTAAACTAACTTAAAAAAATTGCGCGGCGAACAAAAATAAAAAGAGTCAGAAAGGGAGGGACCTGGGGTGTGGGGGGAGGACTTCACCTTCATTGGTGCCGCTCATTACACTCACGCCGTTGTCAGGCAGCAAGAAGGACGAGTCCTGGAACACCTCTTCAACCTGGGGGGGACAGGAGACAGGAGACCACAGTCTCACGTTAGGGAGACTCCCCACTGGGGGGACAGGAGACAGGAGACCACAGTCTCACGTTAGGGAGACTCCCCACTGGGGAGACAGGAGACCACAGTCTCACGTTAGGGAGACTCCCTGTAGCCCTGAGCTAGACGCCCCCCCCCCTAACCCTAACACTGCTCCTTAATGACATGTATCTGAGAGCACCGTCGCTTGGGATTATAGTGTCTGCTTTAGATGATTAAACAGAGGGTGGTGGTGGTGGGGAGAAGGGTGGAGAAAGAGTGAGAGTTAGAATAGGGAAGAAGAAAGCATCTGAGGAGAGATTAAAAAGGGGGGAAGGGATCAGCCTTATTCCTTATCCTCTGTAATGATAGCCTGGCCGGAGGTGTCCTCCTCGCCAGAGAGAGAATTCATTCAGGGAAGATTAATATTAAAGGTACCCCTCCCCTTCCTCCCCCATCATGCCCCGGGGTCCACCCTGTTGGAGCCGCTTCCCTCTGCCTGTTCCAGGCTCTAGGCTCTCTCCCACCTCAGGAGAACCTGTCAGAACCATCCAGACCCATCTCCTCTCTGTCCTCATCCACGCTCTCTTCTCCACGCTTGACTGAACGCCCTCTCCTCTCCTTGTCTCCTGGTCCTCCCTGCTGTGTGTTGAGGCTCCTCCTACCTGCTCCAGGAGGGCCCGGGCCTTCTCCGGGGCCAGGAGGCGGAGCCCCGCCGTGGCCCTCAGCATCACGGGGGTCCTCTTCCACTCCAGCCGAGGGACTGTCTTCCTGGCCACCTTCAGCAGCATCCGCACCGTGTGGGCGGCCTGCTCCGCCCCGCAGGCCAGACGGTTAACACTGGAATCTCATTCGGTTACAGATGCTGTCACATTTTGGTATATTAGGTATTCACAGCCCACACACACAGCCAACCACACACACAGTCAACCACACACACACACCGTCAACGACACACACACAGCCAACCACACACACACACAGTCAACCACACACACACACCGTCAACAACACACACACAGCCAACCACACACACACACCGTCAACAACACTAGTCTCAGCCACACACACCGGTAACTTCACCAGTGTCAACCACACACCATCAACCACACACCATCAACCACACACACACACACCATCAACCACACACCATCAACCACACACACACACACCATCAACCACACACCATCAACCACACACACACACACCATCAACCACACACCATCAACCACACACACACCATCAACCACACACACACACACCATCAACCACACACACACACACACACCATCAACCACACACACACACACACCATCAACCACACACCATCAACCACACACACACACACCATCAACCACACACACCATCAACCACACACCATCAACCACACACACCATCAACCACACACACCATCAACCACACACACCATCAACCACACACCATCAACCACACACACCATCAACCACACACCATCAACCACACACCATCAACCACACACACCATCAACCACACACCATCAACCACACACCATCAACCACACACACCATCAACCACACACCATCAACCACACACCATCAACCACACACACCACCAACCACAAAATGTGTCAAATAGAAGTAAATGAACCCTCTAAGGTGTTCGCCCCGCGTCCATACGCCCATTATTACTTTTTGGTTTTCCTTTTTTTTAATAAAGCCATCAAAAGTCCCCGGGGAGCCTTTTTCATTTATGAAGACCAGGCTCTCAAATGGAGGCTCCTCAGTTAGTGTTTAGGATCCTGGATCACCGCTGTGGACGGGATCCCGGCCGGGCTCACCGATTCTGGAGCGTCAGCATAGGCGGACAGGCCGGGCTTTATGGAATGGAACATCTCGTTGTCCAACACCGGCAGCTCTGAGGGAGACACAACACAGAGGACAGGGTGGAACCCACCAGAGATATGGATACAAACACCATCTTTTAACATATGCTCTCCAGGAATGAGATAAGCAGTTTCTACCGAGGTGTCAGGAGTGTGAGAGGAGAGAGTGTGAAGGAGTGTGAGAGGAGAGAGTGTGAAGGAGTGTGAGAGAGAGAGTGTGAAGGAGTGTGAGAGAGAGAGTGTGAAGGAGTGTGAGAGAGAGAGTGTGAAGGAGTGTGAGAGAGAGAGTGTGAAGGAGTGTGAGAGAGAGAGTGTGAAGGAGTGTGAGAGAGAGAGTGTGAAGGAGTGTGAGAGAGAGAGTGTGAAGGAGTGTGAGAGAGAGAGTGTGAAGGAGTGTGAGAGAGAGAGTGTGAAGGAGTGTGAGAGAGAGAGTGTGAAGGAGTGTGAGAGAGAGAGTGTGAAGGAGTGTGAGAGAGAGAGTGTGAAGGAGTGTGAGAGAGAGAGTGTGAAGGAGTGTGAGAGAGAGAGTGTGAAGGAGTGTGAGAGAGTGTGAAGGAGTGTGAGAGAGAGAGTGTGAAGGAGTGTGAGAGAGAGAGTGTGAAGGAGTGTGAGAGGAGAGAGTGTGAAGGAGTGTGAGAGAGAGAGTGTGAAGGAGTGTGAGAGAGAGAGTGTGAAGGAGTGTGAGAGAGAAAGAAGATGAAAACCAAGTGAAGAAAGAATGTTTCAAAGCTTGTGTGCTAATTAGTAAGTGTTACCTCCCTCCCTCTCTCTCTCTCTCTCTCTCTCTCTCTCTCTCTCTCTCTCTCTCTCTCTCTCTCTCTCTCTCTCTCTCCCCCTCCCCCTCCCCTCTCTCTCTCTCTCTCTCTCTCTCTCTCTCTCTCTCTCTCTCTCTCTCTCTCTCTCTCTCTCTCTCTCCTCCCCCATCTGTCTCATCATCGACCAGTGTGTGTGTTTTAGTTGAAGGTCTAAAGCCATTGTTTTTTTCCACAGAACGTGTCCACAAAGTGGGAGCCAATTGTGTGGTTCTGGTCATGTATTGTAAGAGCTGTTAGGAGGAAGAGGAGCCTGAGACCTGCCCCCTGCTGACTGAAGGTGTGAGGAAGAGGAGCCTGAGACCTGCCCCCTGCTGACTGAAGGTGTGAGGAAGAGGAGCCTGAGACCTGCCCCCTGCTGGTTGAAGGTGTACACGTGGATGCGTGTCCCCGTGCTGCCGGCGTCCAGCATCACGCCGTAGAAGATGCGGCTGGAGTTGGCCGGTCGGCTCAGGCTGGCCAGGAACCCGGGGGCGGCGTGGCCGGGGGCGGCGTGGCCGGGGGCGGCGTGGCCGGGGGCGGCGTGGCCGGGGGCGGCGGCGTGGCCGGGGGCGGCGTGGCCGGGGGCGGCGTGGCCGGGGGCGGCGGCGTGGCCGGGGGCGGCGTGGCCGGGGGCGGCGTGGCCGGGGGCGGCGTGGCCGGGGGCGGCGTCCAGGAGGGAGGAGGTACGACCGGCCCGGGCGCCGCCCCGCCACGCCAGCTGGACCAGCAGCGACATCGTTAGCACGGCGGCGGACCTCATCCTCGCTGCGCTGCCACGGAGGTCAGGTCAGAGAAGCGACGGTAGACACACCTGTGAGCTTCCACACTAGACACTGGGGAGGCGGGGCTAACACGTAGGAAGAGGTAATAGGGAGCAATTCGATTGAGGTCAATACCACCAGCTTATATGAGCACCACACCCCATTGAGTCATTCTAGCTAACCAGGCTGAACTGACCATGACCCCATCCAGACTAATGACCATCTCAACCCATAGCCACCCATAATATGAGGCTACTGTTGTACAAAAACAAACTAATAATACAAGACATCATTCTGAACCTACACCCCAGAGAGATGCCTTATACCTCCTACCTGCTCATTAAGGACAACAACTACACAAAGAACGAAGTAATAACAGTGAAAATAGTGCTATCATTTAGCCTGTAATGCATGGAGCCAGACACTAGGTTTGAGGAGGACATGTTAAGGATTATATGGTTTTATAGAGTAGTCACTTGCAACCCTTGCAATGACATTACAACAATATAGTTAATTTAGCTAATATGATATGTTTGCATTTACATACACACCACTAGCTGAGTTGGTTCTGCTAGACCAAGATATGAGACATACAGACAGACAGACAGACAGACAGACAGACAGACAGACAGACAGACAGGCAGGCTGGGTCGATATGGAGAAAATAAAATATCACAATATTGTGTACCAGATATCTGGACGATATTGTAGGTTGATTATCGGTCACTAAATATTAACCTGATATTCCTGAGATACTCATCGGTAATGTTGATATAGTGACTTAGTGGGTGAAGGCAAATAAAAGAACACCTAGAACAGGTTAGGTCTGGTAAGTTCACAACATTCAACTCTTTACTGCAATGCATCCTTATAAAACCAGGAAAGGACAACACTTATGCCATACCACAATATTACAAGATACCCAAAACCTAAGACGATCTAGTCTCACATCGCGATGTGAGCACCAAGACAACCATTGCGTCATTATATACGCGATACCTTCCCAGAACGGGTGATTTCCTTTCTAGAGTGTCAAACAGCTCATTTGCTTGTGGAGGAACAGCCTTGACTTAATGACCTTGAAAGGTAGAAGGGCTCAGACCTTGACTTAATGACCTTAAAGGCAGAAGGGCTCAGACCTTGACTTAATGACCTTAAAGGCAGAAGGGCTCAGACCTTGACTTAATGACCTTAAAGGCAGAAGGGCTCAGACCTTGACTTAATGACCTTAAAGGCAGAAGGGCTCAGACCTTGACTTAATGACCTTAAAGGCAGAAGGGCTCAGACCTTGACTTAATGACCTTGAAAGGTAGAAGGGCTCAGACCTTGACTTAATGACCTTAAAGGCAGAAGGGCTCAGACCTTGACTTAATGACCTTAAAGGCAGAAGGGCTCAGACCTTGTTAAAGCTAAAAGTCAGCGCGCCGCTAGCTGTGTTCACACCAGCGCCCTGCGGCCGCCACTCAGAAGCTGCAGAGTGAGAGGGCTTTAGGAGAGTCTGTAATAGGTTTGTTGGTTTATAGGAGGCCAACGAGGCAGAACTCGTGGCTGTCATAAGAAGAAGACCACTTCAATTGTAGGCGTAATCACATAGGCAGTGAGGCTCCGTAATTACAATGGAATTAATTAACTAGACTAAACTATGTCCCAATTAGAAAACGCTTGAGAGGAACCATTCTGAGCTGGGGATTGTGCTTTTTACTTCACGGCGGGCCTGATGGAAATAGCCCAACAAAGCCCTCACCTACTCCACTTAACTGTAATGATTAAACCACTATCCTCCAATATGTGGGATCTTTATTATGAATCCCAGAGGTGGCAATCGATTAAACTCAGGATAACAGAACCACTAACACAAATCTAAAAACTATTATTAGTGTGGCTTTTCTATTCGTACCATTTTTATTATTGTGTTATTTTTATATACTTACTTAGCCATTAATCATATAACATGAAATGGTGGACCAATCACAAATCCAAACACGAATATTTTGTTAGATAGCTAGATAGACAGATAGCTTCACAGTCAGGCCATCAGGCTGCTGAACAAGGGCATATAGCATATCACAATGTATATTTTATTACATTGATTTATATATATATATTGCTCTTTTTCTGTGCTGATATATTGCATTTTATAAATTGCATTTTTATTTTTATATATTCAACTTTATACAGTTTTTTTACTTATTTTATTCTATTCTGTTTTTATTTGATCTTATTTGCATAACTGTGAAGTGACAATAAACTTGACTTGACTAGGAATGAAGTTCCCTTTTGACTTCTGGTGACGAGTTGTTCTCTCACTTCTTGTACACTATTCAAAAGTCGCTTTGGATAAAAGCTAAATGACTGGAATGTAATGTAATGAATAAGCAATGTTCATTTACTCCTCTGAGGGTGTATGACCACTGACTTCTATTGTTCCAGTTGTTACCCATTGCTTACACACTAAGAGTACATCCTTAAACACAAACATCTTGACCCATTCTATGAACGCCGAGGCCCACCAGGGACCGGTTCTGCCTCGCACTTCGGATGAGATTCTGCAACACACTTGTTGCAAAACTTTACACACTAAATATTATGTTATGCACTTTATTCTAAATGGAAATCTCTTTCAATCATTGAGGAAACACATATTCAAAATGTAAACACTACCTGAAATGGGGAAACCCCCACCAAACACCCGACACACTGATATAATGGAACACCGTCTGAGCCTTACTACAACTAGACGGATAGAATAGACCGGATCCCTAAACCACCAAACATCTCTACACTTTTACACTCAAATAAATCCCAAAAAAAACTTTTGGTTTAATTTTTGTTTTGCCCTAAATAATCCTTTAGGTCAGTCCGAGGCATGTTTAGTTTCTGTGTGTATTGTAGTCGTATTTGACTGTGATTTTGTTTTGTAGAAAATAACCTGATATATATATATATATATATATATATATATATATATATATATATATATATATATATATATATATATATATATATGTAGTAGATACAGATATAGATATACGATACTGGACCAATCGTCACAGAATAACAGAAGCCTGCATGAGAAAAGAAAGATCAGTGTTCTGTATAAAGTACATCAGTGTTCTGTATAAAGTACATCAGTGTTCTGTATAAAGTACATCAGTGTTTGTATAAAGTACATCAGTGTTTGTATAAAGTACATCAGTGTTTGTATAAGTACATCAGTGTTCTGTATAAAGTACATCAGTGTTCTGTATAGTACATCAGTGTTCTGTATAAAGTACATCAGTGTGTTGTATAAAGTACATCAGTGTGTTGTATAAAGTACATCAGTGTGTTGTAAAGTACATCAGTGTTCTGTATAAGTACATCAGTGTTCTGTATAAAGTACATCAGTGTTCTGTAAAGTACATCAGTGTTTGTATAAAGTACATCAGTGTGTTGTATAAAGTACATCAGTGTTCTGTATAAAGTACATCAGTGTTGTATAAAGTACATCAGTGTTCTGTATAAAGTACATCAGTGTTCTGTATAAAGTACATCAGTGTGTTGTATAAAGTACATCAGTGTGTTGTATAAAGTACATCAGTGTGTTGTATAAAGTACATCAGTGTTCTGTATAAAGTACATCAGTGTTCTGTATAAAGTACATCAGTGTGTTGTATAAAGTACATCAGTGTTCTGTATAAAGTACATCAGTGTTCTGTATAAAGTACATCAGTGTTCTGTATAAAGTACATCAGTGTGTTGTATAAAGTACATCAGTGTGTTGTATAAAGTACATCAGTGTTCTGTATAAAGTACATCAGTGTGTTGTATAAAGTACATCAGTGTGTTGTATAAAGTACATCAGTGTGTTGTATAAAGTACATCAGTGTTCTGTATAAAGTACATCAGTGTGTTGTATAAAGTACATCAGTGTATTGTATAAAGTACATCAGTGTTCTGTATAAAGTACATCAGTGTTCTGTATAAAGTACATCAGTGTTCTGTATAAAGTACATCAGTGTGTTGTATAAAGTACATCAGTGTTCTGTATAAAGTACATCAGTGTGTTGTATAAAGTACATCAGTGTGTTGTATAAAGTACATCAGTGTTCTGTATAAAGTACATCAGTGTTCTGTATAAAGTACATCAGTGTTCTGTATAAAGTACATCAGTGTGTTGTATAAAGTACATCAGTGTTCTGTATAAAGTACATCAGTGTGTTGTATAAAGTACATCAGTGTGTTGTATAAAGTACATCAGTGTGTTGTATAAAGTACATCAGTGTTCTGTATAAAGTACATCAGTGTGTTGTATAAAGTACATCAGTGTGTTGTATAAAGTACATCAGTGTGTTGTATAAAGTACATCAGTGTGTTGTATAAAGTACATCAGTGTGTTGTATAAAGTACATCAGTGTGTTGTATAAAGTACATCAGTGTGTTGTATAAAGTACATCAGTGTGTTGTTAAAGTACATCAGTGTGTTGATAAAGTACATCAGTGTGTTGTATAAAGGTTAGTTTTGATAGTTTAATGTTGACATAGTTGCTCAGTGTTACATCTTATCTTGTGTGCAGTTTTGAAATATTGAGCCACATTCCGAAAATTGTGTGTAAAAACTGTAATAAGTGAATACACGAATAACATGAAGCTATAGTTTCAGTCTGCCATGTTACGGTTACATATGTTATATTTACATAATGTTATATACATATATACATACTGTTATACACGCTTATATCAGCTGCTGGACATTTACCACCAGCACGGATAGCCAACCTTAGATATAACATGACTAGATATATACTATTACAGATATCTATATATAGATGATATAACTATTTAAACACTTCTGAACATGAGACCCAATGAACCTGATGGTGAAGCCATAGTAGCCCGTAGACTGTGGGTCTATGGGAACGATAGCTTTAGCTTTAACACACACGTTAGCGGAAGAAAAACACATTCCTCCAGACACACGTGGGCGTTAAGAATAAGAATATCTAAAAACGTCGTAAAATACAATATAATATGGTGACATATGGGATATATTATGTATATATTATGGAGTTGACTCGGCTCACCATGGTCGGGTCCGGCAGCTGATGACGTCATGGACGTTGAGATCAACGTCAGCTGGAGTCGAGCACGAAAACTAATATTGATGCAATATTTCCTTAAAATAAAATACTTTTGTAAATATAACTAATTGTTGAGTCACTCACGTTCAACTTAACTAAAATAAAAAATAAAAATATAATTTTGGTTGAAGGAAAAATATAAAAGTTTGAGTTTATAAAGTCATCGGCTATTAAACTAAATTCAGATCTCTTAATGGGCTCTAATGTTTATTAAAATAGCCTATACATGTATGACCATATCGCCAATTACAAACGATAAACATGTTAAAATAACGATTTTGAACAATGAATTCAGTGTGCATTCGTTTATTCAACAAAATCACATTCTCAAAACCTTTTTCAATTGCAATATCTATAGGCCTCTTGATCAGTACCCGATTTCTAAAATCAATATCAGTCAACAGAAGTCTCTCAGTTCAAAACACTGCAGTGGTCCTCCACATCACATTGCCATCGGGATAGTCTAAATGTTGACCGCTTTCTGTTAAACAACCACCATACATGTAGTGTGTCCCTGGAGTGTTGGACAGTACACACACACACACACACACACACACACACACACACACACACACACACACACACACACACACACACACACACACACACACACACACACACACACACACACACACACACACACACACACACACACACACACACACACACACACACACACACACACACACACACACACACACACGACGACGACACATCAGCCTAGTGCCATGTGAATACACACATGTATATACACTGTACACAACACCCTCACACTCCGTTACAGAGGTGCTTTCCTCCCAGAAAGAGGGAGGAATTGAGTGGTGTGTGTACAATACCATCGGCCAGCTGGGATATGATCTAGTGAAACCAAGCCCCAAATCCACCAACCACCCCCAATAATCACCCATATAAACATAATCATCAGTCATCTAAACTCCCCCCCAAAGTATTAGTATTAGTGTTACGTGTGCCCTTCCGCTCAGGTTCTAGCGTCTAGCGTATTGTTGGCATGGAAACGGCGGGGCTGGTGATGGTGGCGTCCTCAGCCTTCCACTGGGACGTGACGGTTTTGATCTGGGTGTAGAACTGGATGCCCTGGGATCAAAGGATGAGAAACATGGAGACACCAATGCAAGGACGCCTTGATTTTGAAATGTGCTAAACGTATTGCAATGCCAAATCAAAATGGGAGGTTTTATTTCGTACCTGTTTGCCGTAGAAGTTGGTGTCTCCTCTGAAGGAACCCCGGGAGCCGGTGAAGGAGAACATGGGCAGAGGGACGGGGATGGGGACGTTGATGCCCACCTGGAGACCAAGAGGAGTCACACCTGAATGATGCCCTCATTAACCATCAAACTCATCCACGGCTCCATCTGATAGCTACACAATCTAATACTGATGCAGTTTCCCTAAAATAAGACATTCGTAAATGTAACTAATTATTGAGTCCCTCACGTTCGACTTAACAACATTTTAAAAACGTACAATTTAATTTAGGAAACGAAAATTTTAAAAGTTTGAGTTTATAAAGTCATCGCTATTAAACTAAATAGAAATATCTGAATAGGCTGTAATGTTTATTGGAATAGCCTGTACCTGTATGACCATATCAAACAATTACAAACCATAAACAACTTAAAATAAGGATTTTGGATAGCAGTCAATCCCATGTCTCACATGAGTCCTTATTAAACATATTGACTCATGGCTCCATCCCAAGGTGGACCTCTCCAGCAGCGTGAGTTACCTGGCCCACGTCCACCTCGTGGGTGAATTTGCGGGCGGTGGCGCCGTTGTTGGTGAAGATGGCGGTGCCGTTTCCGTACGGGTTCTTGTTGATCATCGCGATGGCGTCGTCCAGGTTGTCCACCTCCAGAACCACCAGAACCGGCCCGAAGATCTCCTCCGTGTAGCAAGTCATCTCCGGCTGGAAAACAAACACCAGCGTGGTGAGCACTGGGCGCTCACACCAAAAGACATGCTGTTGGGTGAAGGCTCCTGCTGGTGCCCTCGACCAAGGAGCCGGCGGGTCCCCAGGCCCTGGAGAGGGTCCCCAGGCCCTGGAGAAGGTCCCCAGGCCCTGGAGGCCTGGGGTGTAAAGGCCCTTTACACCAAACACGCATGCAGTTATAAAACAAAGTTATCCCAACAAATGTAATATAAAAAACATCCAATGTCTGACACACATTGAAACGTAACAAAAGCAATTCCGCTTGGAAAATAAATAAATAAAGGCCACATTAACCTGAAGGCTTCAAATAAGAAAGTAGGTCTGCAGCCGTGGTTAAGGACCATTCTGTTGCCATGGCAGCACCAGACATGACTGTATAACACATGAGCTGATTGGACTGAGCACACAATGCTGATGTCATGGGGCTAATGAGGGGGAAATGGAACCAAAGGACTGACAATCACACCAGGCTGGAGGCTAGTGAACCCTACACTTCTAAATGCATGACTTTATGGCAAATGTATTATATAAATCATACAATATATTGTGTGTTGTGTGCTGGCAGCCTTTGTAGTAGTGTTTCATGCTCAAATGTATGTTATTGAATGATTGACAAGTGGAGGCAGGAACAACACAGGAACCACGGCAGCCGATTGGACCCGTCTCAGGGAAGAGGAGACCGGGAGACATTTGCAATATTTGCACCTTCATTAACCACCGGAAAAGAAGGATTGATTATGAACCCATAATTAATACGGCCCACGGTTTTGTATAAGCAATTCTCTGAGAATCTATTAGGATCAGAGTGAAATTCAAATGTTAACCCCAAAACAGAGCTTACTTTCAGCATAACCATTTCCAAAAACGTGTTTCCACATTCATTCTTTGTCACCCGGCGGTCTTTAAAGTCCCTGATCAGGCCCCTCGCTCCAGACAGGTGACCATGGAGTCATGGAGCCGGGGCGGTGTGTTCTGCCCTCCTCCCCTCAGCCTGAATGTCAAGCTGACCGCCCTCCAGCCCCCCTCCGCCCTCCACCCCCCCCCCCCTCCGCCCCCACCCCTCTGTCACTCTGACCTTTGTAGATTTGTAACCGGGTCTAGAAATATAAAAACGCATGTCTGGGATTTCAAACCCAACACTGTAAATGTCCCCGAAGAAATAATGATTCTTGTGCCATGTTAGTATAAAGTAACACGCCACCCCCCCCCCGTTACCGTGACGTTGCCGAGGATGGTGGGCCCGACGAAGTTGCCGTTCTCGTAACCTTTGACCTGGACGTTCCTGCCGTCCAGCAGCAGGCTGGCGCCCTGGTCCACCCCGCTCTGAATCAGGGCGCTGACCCGGGCCTTGGCCTGAGGGGAGATCAGGGGGCCCACGTCCGCCCCCGGCTGGTCACCTGGGGGACGGCAGCGGGCAGCAGAATGACATCATCAATACCTGGGAAACATTAACTAACTTAACTAACTAACATGAGAAACATTACAATCATCCATCTTCATTTGGAAAATATTCATTCTGGTTTTTTTAGTGAGGGTTTTTTCCCTCTAGCCCCTAATTCCAGTAACAATATAAAAAGACCCACATTCCCTCAGACCGGCAAGGAAATGAAAACTCAGAAAAGTAAAAGCGAATGAATGAAGAAACCTCCCTCCCTCCCTCCCTCCCTCCCTCCTCCCCCACAGCGAGGAGGAGCCCCCTGGGATGCGTTCGATTCCCTAAGCGAGGTGCCGGTACCTGCGTTGACTCTCAGGGCCCTGGAGCGCTCCACCAGCTGGGGCAGCCAGGCGCGGGCCTCTCCCACCAGGACGGCGGTGGAGAGCGCCATGCAGCGCTGGCCGGCCGCCCCGAAGGCCGCGCCCACCAGCTGGTTCAACGTGTTCTCCTTGTTGGCGTCGGGCATAACCACGCCGTGGTTTTTGGCGCCCTGAACAAAGAAATAATAATAAAATCACACACAAAAACACAGTACTGTCACATTTTCATTCATGCATTTTTGTAGAATGCCAAAACAAGCAAAAAATAAACCCGTTACTTTCGCATTTTTCCCAACGCTGTAGGAGTGAATCACAGCTTTTTTGCCATCTTTGCCGCCAACACCGGTTTAGACGTGTCGCCCTTTTTACTGGCCGAGGGAAATCTCCGCTATTCTCATGGCGGACCTCCAACCACGGGCTGATGGACCTCGCATTGGACCAACTTTACAGTGAGGTGCAACCACCCTGGGCTCCATCTCTCCTCCCCCATCTCCATCACTAAGGACCTCCACCACCTTGGGCTCCATCTCTCCTCCCCATCTCCATCACTAAGGACCTCCACCACCCTGGGCTCCATCTCTCCTCCCCCATCTCCATCACTAAGGACCACCACCACCCTGGGCTCCATCTCTCCTCCCCCATCTCCATCACTAAGGACCACCACCACCCTGGGCTCCATCCCTTCTCCCCCATCTCCATCACTAAGGACCTCAACCACCCTGGGCTCCATCTCTCCTCCCCCATCTCCATCACTAAGGACCACCACCACCCTGGGCTCCATCCCTTCTCCCCCATCTCCACCACCCTGGGCTCCATCTCTCCTCCCCCATCTCCATCACTAAGGACCACCACCACCCTGGGCTCCATCTCTCCTCCCCCATCTGCATCACTAAGGACCACCACCACCCTGGGCTCCATCCCTTCTCCCCCATCTCCATCACTAAGGACCTCAACCACCCTGGGCTCCATCTCTCCTCCCCCATCTCCATCACTAAGGACCACCACCACCCTGGGCTCCATCCCTTCTCCCCCATCTCCATCACTAAGGACCTCAACCACCCTGGGCTCCATCTCTTCTCCCCCATCTCCATCACTAAGGACCTCAACCACCCTGGGCTCCATCTCTTCTCACCCATCTCCATCACTAAGGACCACCACCACCCTGGGCTCCATCTCTCCTCCCCCATCTCCATCACTAAGGACCACCACCACCCTGGGCTCCATCTCTCCTCCCCCATCTCCATCACTAAGGACCACCACCACCCTGGGCTCCATCTCTTCTCCCCCATCTCCATCACTAAGGACCTCAACCACCCTGGGCTCCATCTCTCCTCCCCCATCTCCATCACTAAGGACCCCAACCACCCTGGGCTCCATCTCTTCTCCCCCATCTCCATCACTAAGGACCCCAACCACCCTGGGCTCCATCTCTTCTCCCCCATCTCCATCACTAAGGACCTCAACCACCCTGGGCTCCAGCTCTCCTCCCCCATCTCCATCACTAAGGACCACCACCACCCTGGGCTCCATCTCTCCTCCCCCATCTCCATCACTAAGGACCACCACCACCCTGGGCTCCATCTCTTCTCCCCCATCTCCATCACTAAGGACCACCACCACCCTGGGCTCCATCTCTTCTCCCCCATCTCCATCACTAGGGACCTCAACCACCCTGGGCTCCATCTCTCCTCCCCCCTACTCTATCATAACATGTCATTAACATTACACTATCATAACATGTCATTAACATTACTCTATCATAACATGTCATTAACACTACACTATCATAACATGTCATTAACATTACTCTATCATAACATGTCATTAACATTACACTATCATAACATGTCATTAACATTACACTATCATAACATGTCATTAACATTACACTATCATAACATGTCATTAACATTACACTATCATAACATGTCATTAACATGACTCTGTCATAACATGTCATTAACATGACACTATCATAACATGTCATTAACATGACACTATCATAACATGTCATTAACATGACACTATCATAACATGTCATTAACATGACACTATCATAACATGTCATTAACATTACACTATCATGACATGTCATTAACATTACACTATCATAACATGTCATTAACATTACACTATCATAACATGTCATTAACATTACACTATCATAACATGTCATTAACATTACACTATCATAACATGTCATTAACATTACACTATCATAACATGTCATTAACATTACACTATCATAACATGTCATTAACATTACACTATCATAACATGTCATTAACATTACACTATCATAACATGTCATTAACATTACACTATCATAACATGTCATTAACATTACACTATCATAACATGTCATTAACATTACACTATCATAACATGTCATTAACATTACACTAGCATACTGAGCTGGACTTTATGGACTCCCAGTCACTGCTCTGTATTCATGATGCTGCTGCACTACTGAATGCTTTTTACACAATTCTACACATGTACACATCACCCACTTTGTTATTGTGTATAGTATTTTATATAAATCCACACTGCGGGAGGGAATGGGGAGTAAGCATTCTATTGTACTTGTTGCATATGGTAAATAAACACATCTTGAATCCAAGGGGGGAAACCCAAGCAGCTCACACATGAACAGGGTCCTGAGAGAGCGAGAGCGAGAGCGAGAGCGGAGAGAGCGGAGAGCGAGAGAGAGAGAGAGAGAGAGAGAGAGCGAGAGCGGAGAGCGAGAGGAGAGCGAGAGAGAGCGAGGAGCGAGAGCGAGAGAGAGAGACTCCTGTAGGTCCTACCATGTTGGACTGAACCCTCTTCCCGTTGTGAGAGCCTCTCTGGTAGATGTATTCTCCCGCCTGGTTGGAGCCCACGAAGCTGATGGCCTTGATGGCCGGGTCGTCACAGATGAAGTTCACCGCTGGACCGCAACAACAAAAACACTTCAAACGCCCACCTCTTCTCAGAAAGAGACAATTAAAATGAGGCCTGGAGCTATTACAAATATATAAATATATATATATATATATATATATGAAAGGAGGCGAAGAATGCTGCTTCAAGAATAACAACACCAACTGGAGACCAGAGAGTCTACTTAGGTTTCAAAGTGCAAATATTGAGAGAGAGACACACACACACACACACACACACACACACACACACACACACACACACACACACACACACACACACACACACACACACACACACACACACACACACACACACACACACACACACACACACACACACACACACACACACACACACACACACACACACACACACACACACACACACACACACACACACACACACACACACACACACACACACACACCCATCACTTTATTTGACTATGAATGTTTCCTCTTCTCTTTCCTCCTCCAAGTTATGGACTCAAACACCCGTTTCCCTTCTAGAGGCCTCCGAGCATCGTGAGATGGGGAGGGACTAAGACCGACCCAGACAGACCGGCGGGGGGACAGACCGGCGGGGGGGACAGACCGGCGGGGGGACTCACCGGCGTGCTGTCCGTGGATGATGTTGAGGGTCCCGTCCGGGAGGCCGGCGTCCTGCAGCAGCTTGGCGAGGAGCATGGTGCACCCCGGGACACGCTCGGAGGGCTTCATCAGGTAGGTGTTCCCGCACACCAGGCCCATGGGGAACATCCACAGGGGGATCATGGCGGGGAAGTTGAAGGGGGCGATGCCGGCGCACACCCCGATGGGCAGGCGGTAGGTGTAGGTGTCCATGTCCTTGGTGATGGAGGGAAGAGTCTCGCCCAGCATCAGGGAGGTGACGCTGCAGGTGTGCTCCACCACCTCTAGGGGGCAGACACAAGCAGGGGGGGGGATGATACAGGGGGAGGGAATAATGAGATGCATGGACTAAACTAAGAGTTACAAGACTTCATCTTTAATCCTAAAACGTCCATTTATCATTACCATCCATTAACGGTACTTATAAGCACATTAGTATAAATCTATTAATCAAATATTAGACCAGATTAAAATGTATCGTCATTGCAGCACAAGTACAGTACAGCGAAAATCATCTAACCAGAGTGCAAATGTTACAGTAAAGACCATGGTAATATATAATGAAGAGGTTAAATAAGATGTAAAAACAGGTATAATCTTGCCATATACTCCCAAAGGATTAATGTAAAGTAGTTTGTTTGTGAAGCAATCAAAGCCACATAAGAACAAAACCTGGATCTCCCCGGACCCTTCCTCTAAGCACCTCCTCTGGTTGACCAGCTCTGCTTAGCGCGGGTCTGGAGGCGTCACTGCTGGGCGCTAACCCGTTTAATCCATGACTTATTGTGTAGAATCTAGGGAGGCTTGTACTCTAACCTGAGCAGTGGTTCTGCTCTGGGAGGCTTGTACTCTAACCTGAGCAGTGGTTCTGCTCTGGGAGGCTTGTACTCTAACCTGAGCAGTGGTTCTGCTCTGGGAGGCTTGTACTCTAACCTGAGCAGTGGTTCTGCTCTGGGAGGCTTGTACTCTAACCTGAGCAGTGGTTCTGCTCTGGGAGGCTTGTACTCTAACCTGAGCAGTGGTTCTGCTCTGGGAGGCTTGTACTCTAACCTGAGCAGTGGTTCTGCTCTGGGAGGCTTGTACTCTAACCTGAGCAGTGGTTCTGCTCTGGGAGGCTTGTACTCTAACCTGAGCAGTGGTTCTGCTCTGGGAGGCTTGTACTCTAACCTGAGCAGTGGTTCTGCTCTGGGAGGCTTGTACTCTAACCTGAGCAGTGGTTCTGCTCTGGGAGGCTTGTACTCTAACCTGAGCAGTGGTTCTGCTCTGGGAGGCTTGTACTCTAACCTGAGCAGTGGTTCTGCTCTGGGAGGCTTGTACTCTAACCTGAGCAGTGGTTCTGCTCTGGGAGGCTTGTACTCTAACCTGAGCAGTGGTTCTGCTCTGGGAGGCTTGTACTCTAACCTGAGCAGTGGTTCTGCTCTGGGAGGCTTGTACTCTAACCTGAGCAGTGGTTCTGCTCTGGGAGGCTTGTACTCTAACCTGAGCAGTGGTTCTGCTCTGGGAGGCTTGTACTCTAACCTGAGCAGTGGTTCTGCTCTGGGAGGCTTGTACTCTAACCTGAGCAGTGGTTCTGCTCTGGGAGGCTTGTACTCTAACCTGAGCAGTGGTTCTGCTCTGGGAGGCTTGTACTCTAACCTGAGCAGTGGTTCTGCTCTGGGAGGCTTGTACTCTAACCTGAGCAGTGGTTCTGCTCTGGGAGGCTTGTACTCTAACCTGAGCAGTGGTTCTGCTCTGGGAGGCTTGTACTCTAACCTGAGCAGTGGTTCTGCTCTGGGAGGCTTGTACTCTAACCTGAGCAGTGGTTCTGCTCTGGGAGGCTTGTACTCTAACCTGAGCAGTGGTTCTGCTCTGGGAGGCTTGTACTCTAACCTGAGCAGTGGTTCTGCTCTGGGAGGCTTGTACTCTAACCTGAGCAGTGGTTCTGCTCTGGGAGGCTTGTACTCTAACCTGAGCAGTGGTTCTGCTCTGGGAGGCTTGTACTCTAACCTGAGCAGTGGTTCTGCTCTGGGAGGCTTGTACTCTAACCTGAGCAGTGGTTCTGCTCTGGGAGGCTTGTACTCTAACCTGAGCAGTGGTTCTGCTCTGGGAGGCTTGTACTCTAACCTGAGCAGTGGTTCTGCTCTGGGAGGCTTGTACTCTAACCTGAGCAGTGGTTCTGCTCTGGGAGGCTTGTACTCTAACCTGAGCAGTGGTTCTGCTCTGGGAGGCTTGTACTCTAACCTGAGCAGTGGTTCTGCTCTGGGAGGCTTGTACTCTAACCTGAGCAGTGGTTCTGCTCTGGGAGGCTTGTACTCTAACCTGAGCAGTGGTTCTGCTCTGGGAGGCTTGTACTCTAACCTGAGCAGTGGTTCTGCTCTGGGAGGCTTGTACTCTAACCTGAGCAGTGGTTCTGCTCTGGGAGGCTTGTACTCTAACCTGAGCAGTGGTTCTGCTCTGGGAGGCTTGTACTCTAACCTGAGCAGTGGTTCTGCTCTGGGAGGCTTGTACTCTAACCTGAGCAGTGGTTCTGCTCTGGGAGGCTTGTACTCTAACCTGAGCAGTGGTTCTGCTCTGGGAGGCTTGTACTCTAACCTGAGCAGTGGTTCTGCTCTGGGAGGCTTGTACTCTAACCTGAGCAGTGGTTCTGCTCTGGGAGGCTTGTACTCTAACCTGAGCAGTGGTTCTGCTCTGGGAGGCTTGTACTCTAACCTGAGCAGTGGTTCTGCTCTGGGAGGCTTGTACTCTAACCTGAGCAGTGGTTCTGCTCTGGGAGGCTTGTACTCTAACCTGAGCAGTGGTTCTGCTCTGGGAGGCTTGTACTCTAACCTGAGCAGTGGTTCTGCTCTGGGAGGCTTGTACTCTAACCTGAGCAGTGGTTCTGCTCTGGGAGGCTTGTACTCTAACCTGAGCAGTGGTTCTGCTCTGGGAGGCTTGTACTCTAACCTGAGCAGTGGTTCTGCTCTGGGAGGCTTGTACTCTAACCTGAGCAGTGGTTCTGCTCTGGGAGGCTTGTACTCTAACCTGAGCAGTGGTTCTGCTCTGGGAGGCTTGTACTCTAACCTGAGCAGTGGTTCTGCTCTGGGAGGCTTGTACTCTAACCTGAGCAGTGGTTCTGCTCTGGGAGGCTTGTACTCTAACCTGAGCAGTGGTTCTGCTCTGGGAGGCTTGTACTCTAACCTGAGCAGTGGTTCTGCTCTGGGAGGCTTGTACTCTAACCTGAGCAGTGGTTCTGCTCTGGGAGGCTTGTACTCTAACCTGAGCAGTGGTTCTGCTCTGGGAGGCTTGTACTCTAACCTGAGCAGTGGTTCTGCTCTGGGAGGCTTGTACTCTAACCTGAGCAGTGGTTCTGCTCTGGGAGGCTTGTACTCTAACCTGAGCAGTGGTTCTGCTCTGGGAGGCTTGTACTCTAACCTGAGCAGTGGTTCTGCTCTGGGAGGCTTGTACTCTAACCTGAGCAGTGGTTCTGCTCTGGGAGGCTTGTACTCTAACCTGAGCAGTGGTTCTGCTCTGGGAGGCTTGTACTCTAACCTGAGCAGTGGTTCTGCTCTGGGAGGCTTGTACTCTAACCTGAGCAGTGGTTCTGCTCTGGGAGGCTTGTACTCTAACCTGAGCAGTGGTTCTGCTCTGGGAGGCTTGTACTCTAACCTGAGCAGTGGTTCTGCTCTGGGAGGCTTGTACTCTAACCTGAGCAGTGGTTCTGCTCTGGGAGGCTTGTACTCTAACCTGAGCAGTGGTTCTGCTCTGGGAGGCTTGTACTCTAACCTGAGCAGTGGTTCTGCTCTGGGAGGCTTGTACTCTAACCTGAGCAGTGGTTCTGCTCTGGGAGGCTTGTACTCTAACCTGAGCAGTGGTTCTGCTCTGGGAGGCTTGTACTCTAACCTGAGCAGTGGTTCTGCTCTGGGAGGCTTGTACTCTAACCTGAGCAGTGGTTCTGCTCTTGGAGGCTTGTACTCTAACCTGAGCAGTGGTTCTGCTCTGGGAGGCTTGTACTCTAACCTGAGCAGTGGTTCTGCTCTGGGAGGCTTGTACTCTAACCTGAGCAGTGGTTCTGCTCTGGGAGGCTTGTACTCTAACCTGAGCAGTGGTTCTGCTCTGGGAGGCTTGTACTCTAACCTGAGCAGTGGTTCTGCTCTGGGAGGCTTGTACTCTAACCTGAGCAGTGGTTCTGCTCTGGGAGGCTTGTACTCTAACCTGAGCAGTGGATCTGCTCTGGGAGGCTTGTACTCTAACCTGAGCAGTGGTTCTGCTCTGGGAGGCTTGTACTCTAACCTGAGCAGTGGTTCTGCTCTGGGAGGCTTGTACTCTAACCTGAGCAGTGGTTCTGCTCTGGGAGGCTTGTACTCTAACCTGAGCAGTGGTTCTGCTCTGGGAGGCTTGTACTCTAACCTGAGCAGTGGTTCTGCTCTGGGAGGCTTGTACTCTAACCTGAGCAGTGGTTCTGCTCTGGGAGGCTTGTACTCTAACCTGAGCAGTGGTTCTGCTCTGGGAGGCTTGTACTCTAACCTGAGCAGTGGTTCTGCTCTGGGAGGCTTGTACTCTAACCTGAGCAGTGGTTCTGCTCAGGGAGGCTTGTACTCTAACCTGAGCAGTGGTTCTGCTCTGGGAGGCTTGTACTCTAACCTGAGCAGTGGTTCTGCTCTGGGAGGCTTGTACTCTAACCTGAGCAGTGGTTCTGCTCTGGGAGGCTTGTACTCTAACCTGAGCAGTGGTTCTGCTCTGGGAGGCTTGTACTCTAACCTGAGCAGTGGTTCTGCTCTGGGAGGCTTGTACTCTAACCTGAGCAGTGGTTCTGCTCTGGGAGGCTTGTACTCTAACCTGAGCAGTGGTTCTGCTCTTGGAGGCTTGTACTCTAACCTGAGCAGTGGTTCTGCTCTTGGAGGCTTGTACTCTAACCTGAGCAGTGGTTCTGCTCTTGGAGGCTTGTACTCTAACCTGAGCAGTGGTTCTGCTCTGGGAGGCTTGTACTCTAACCTGAGCAGTGGTTCTGCTCTGGGAGGCTTGTACTCTAACCTGAGCAGTGGTTCTGCTCTGGGAGGCTTGTGAGGACGGAAATGCACCGATGCCTTGTATCTATGGCGACCAGGATTTCTCTTACCAACCTATTGTTGAATGCACCTATAAGAAGTCTCTTTGGACAGAGGGCTCTGCTAAACTAATGTAATGTTCAACGGACAGACCACTCAGATCATTGGCAGGAAGTCCTGGTCACACATGAAGTAAGATGGCCCATATCACCTTGGAGCTGATGTGTATACAGTGGCTTCTGCTGTGTGATCCACACACACACACACACACACACACACACACACACACACACACACACACACACACACACACACACACACACACACACACACACACACACACACACACACACACACACACACACACACACCACACACACACACACACACACACACACACACACACACACACACACACACACACACACACACACACACACGTCAGTCCAATGAGTCCAGGGTAAAACTCATTCAAATAACCAGCGCCAGTTCATCTAAATCCTTTGCCAGCGGTTTGGGGTGAGAGTTCAGTATTTAATTAGCAGTCTATCCATCAAGACCTAACCCTAAAACCATCTTCCTTGTTTTAAATTAACCTAAAAGTGAAGTGATTCATATTTCATTCATGTTTCCCTGTTCCTTTGGTATCTATAAACACATTGGCCTCGTCCTCCTCACAGATAGCATCCTGGCTATCAGGATCCTTTAACTAAAATGGACTCCTTTCACTTTGAGTCTGGAGGCCCAACAGGAGCCTCTGCTTCAAGGTTAATTAATTCCATTCTCATTAGAGCCTTCACCCTGAGGAGCCGGTGTTTGCTCAAGAGCTTAAAGAACACCGATGAAGAAGAGAGAAAAGGGTCCATTCAGGAAGGCAAGTGCAAAACCTCCCAACTCAACCCAACAGCAGAGACAATATCAACCCTTCTTCTGTCTTAAACATTACAATAATAATAATAATAATAATAATAAATCCCCTCTACTCACGGAGTCCTCTGAAGACGTCCCCCTCAGCGTCGGCCAGCGTCTTGCCCTGCTCCAGAGTGATCAGCCCAGCCAGCTCTTTCTGAAAGAGGACATTTCAGAAAGCCGCTCAACAAAAAGCTTTTCGTAGACTTTGTTCTCCGTTCAAACGAGCGGAATGAATAAGCATACTGCGCAAACAGGGCTATCCAACACTCAACTACATTCCACAGACTAAATATTCCATATGGAAAATATAGCCAGGTTTTGGGTTCAAGTAGCAGTCTACCGTCCTAAAGCAATACTGTTCACTGCTACCTGCTCATTAAGGACATCTCAAAGTCACTGACCGAGTGGCTTTGGATTAAAGCATCCGTACAGGACTGGCAGGTTTAAGGATAGTTA